>CAUYPK010006128.1:0-48335 GCA_963574355.1 Loris lydekkerianus | reverse complement strand
TTCTTTCTTTCTTTCTTTCTTTCTTTCTTTCTTTCTTTCTTTCTTTCTTTCTTTCCTTCCTTCCTTCCTTCCTTCCTTCCTTCCTTCCTTCCTTCCTTCCTTCCTTCCTTCCTTCCTTCCTTCCTTCCTTCCTTCCTTCCTTTCTTTCTTTCTTTCTTTCTTTCTTTCTTTCTTTCTTTTTTTTTGTTGTTGTTACAATTTGGCCAGGGCAGGGTTCGAACCCCCCCACCCTTGCTATATGGGGCTGGTACCTCACTCACTGAGCCACAGGTGCCGCCCCTGATTTTTCATTATTTCACATTCTGGAGTG
Source organism: Loris lydekkerianus (assembly GCA_963574355.1). Classification (NCBI taxonomy): domain Eukaryota; kingdom Metazoa; phylum Chordata; class Mammalia; order Primates; family Lorisidae; genus Loris; species Loris lydekkerianus. The sequence goes on along the minus strand of CAUYPK010006128.1, from coordinate 48,025 downwards.
GACCTAGGTCCTCAGGCCCTCCACTGCTGGGCTGGCTTTCCTTTGCTTCACTCCCAATCGCCACACAGGGAACACACGCAGAACAAAGAGGGGAAAAGGCGGACAGAGAAGGGAGATGCTAGGGAGGAGATGTACGGAGGGCTCACCGTTAACGTTGAGGGTGTAGTAGGCCTTGTAGCTGCCCATGTTGCTGATGGCCGTGCAGCCGTAGGTGCCACTGTCACTCTTGTTGAGGAAGGGGAAGATCAGGGCACTCTCCTGGGCCATCTTCAGGGGTGGCACACTGCCCTCCTTCTCCCACAGGTACTTCTGGGGGCTGTTGGGCACAGAAAGCAGAAGTGTTCAGAAGAGTGTAGGCCAGGGAGCTACAGGAAGGAAACAGTGACTGGGAGCAGGGCAGACAAAGACTGTTTGATGAGGCTCCTGAGGCTGCATGGGCTGGAAACAGAGCCCTGCCCAGAGGGTGCTGAAGGGGGGGCCTCCTGGGTCCATTAGAGGGAAGGTGAAGATTTCCCACCTCACAGCATGGCTCCTGTGGGGACCTCAGGGTCTGAGCCAGGGGGTGACCCCTCCCCTTCTGCTGCTTTGCAGAAGAAACAGTCAGAGCATAGACGTTGTGGGACAGCATCAGAAAAATGGGAGGCACAGGTCAGATAGCACAGAGGAGACAGGAAGACGCTAAGTGACTAAGTGGCGCTCAGAGCCTGGTGATGTATTTAGAGGAAATGGGTCTTCTTACACTGGATTGCCACGCCCCTCACAGTGTAGCAACAGCTTCTGGCCCTCACGGGGATGCGGAGGGTCTGGTCTAATCATTGCAGTCGGTGTGTCTGAGGAAGAAAAAATTGTTTACACAAAACCCCCACATTGCTTCGGAGATCCCTTCACCCAGTTACACGCTAACAGCTTCCACTTCTCAATGCCTCTGGAGCCCGAGAGGCTGTGAACAAAGACCTTCCTTCCCCTTCCTCTCCTGCTATTGCTGTTGAATGTGTGAGCAACTTGTTGTATTGCAACCTCGTGAGATAGGATTCTGGGAGATCGGTCCTTGGTCCTTAAGTGGGGGCCCTACCAGATAGCCTGACAGACAGCTGATAAGGGGAATGAGTGGTTCACCTGTGCCTTGCACACAGATGGGAACAAATACATACCTTTGACAGAATAAATAAACCTTAACTCAGCACTTACTGAGCCTACAACTTCTCAGTTCTCTCTACTCTGCAAGGGAGCTTAGAACAGGAAGCAAAGCTTGAACAGCAAACATCATTTTGAATGGCCAGTCCAAATGCAAAGAGAGAGCTTTGAAACAGCAAGAGCTATGGGTCATATTTTGGCTGCAAAAAGGCACTGACATGATATAGATAGGCTCTGCAAAGGAAGAATGGCATCTGCCATGGACGCCAAGGGCTGCTTAGGAGGCTAGGTCCAGATGGCCGCTCAGAACAATGCAACCAGATGCTGGTTGGGAACAACAGATAAAGAGGCTGAGTTTCCCCTAAGGGTAGAGCCAACCTGAACAACCAGTTAATGAATGTGTTTCAGGCCAATCAAATGGGACTAAGAGAATCAGGCCAGGTGAAAGAATGGGTGTTCCAGGGTCCCACAGCCATAGAAACCTCTAGCACAGCACCTAGAGTACAGCATTTGTGGACTGACTGCTGATCACAGTTGGGCCAACAGGGCCCTGGAGAGGGACTGCCAGATGGTCTAGTATCTAGCACAGGAGTCTTTGGGGCAGGGAAGAGCCTTCTCTAGCTCTGGCCAGGGACCAAGGCCTGTTGGAAGAGCCCAAGGCTAGGGGCCTTACACTCAGAACTAATAATTAAAGAGACACCTTACAGGAAAATAGAACTTTGATGTTTACTAAGTTCTTTCATATATATTGCTTTATTTATCCTCATGATAACTCCGTGAAGTAAACAGGAACTATATACAGATCAAATGCTTTGGCCAAAGGAACTCAGCTAGTAAGTGGTAGCACTACAATTGAAACCCAGTTTGTCCACCTGTAGAGTCTGCTAAGTGGACGGCAGGACCGCTCCAAACCTGTATCTTGTTAAAGTTTGAGTAATGAGTCTAGACATGAATTAAATAGTAAATAAAGGGAAAAGATTTAGGAATGATGATGCTGGAGAAACTGCATTTTCCTACCACCCATATTGTCTTGAAATCATAGAATGTTACAATGAAAAATCTTAGTGATCCCTACATTCACCCTCTCATTTAGCAGATGAAGAATTAGGCTGAATGTGCTTAAGTGATTTTCTTAATATTACAGAGCTAGTAAATGGTGGCATGAAGATTAGAAACCAAGTCCTGGGATTCCTGATCTGCTGCAGTTGCCACTGCAATTAACAGTCTGGCTACAGCATACTAGCCTTGCTCAGGGGTTGGTAAATTTACCTCTTGGGCCAAATCCTGTCAGTTGCATGCTTTTGAAAATAAAGTTTTATTGGAACACAGCCCAGCTCACTTATTTACATGTAGCTCTGACTGCTTCCATGCGGAGTGGCAGGCTTCAGTAGTGCAGACAGACACTGCCTGCTCCCAAAGACTAAAATATGCACCACTGGGCCCTTTGCAGAAAAAGCTTGCCAATCCCTGGCCTACTCCTAATGCCCTTTGTCTTATTTTTTACCTACTCACTTATCTTTGCATGTTGCTTCATGCAAAGTCTCTTGCCTTTCTTTTCTCCACTCCCCATCCCATCCCTGATCCTCTTCACCCCCAAGCCCAGGACGTACATAAAACTTCAATGTGCTGAGAGGTGGATCTGACAGCTCCCTTTAGAGACTCATGATTCACAGAGCACACGATGTTCGCCCCATCATCCTCCCGGGTAACCTGGAACGTCACTGAGCTGCTCACGGTGAAAGTTTTACCATTGGGATCTTCCTGTATCCGAGTTGGTTCTCCTAGAGTGCAGAAACAGATGCACACATACACATGCGCACATAGAGATACAGATGCCGTGTGGGGCCCACTCTAGATATATAGATGGGGAGCCCCATCCTAGACAAACTTAGACAGCTGTGAGGTTGTGAAATGGAAACGTACACAAAGAGAATGTAGACCTCAACACACGCATACATGAGTGCACACAAAACACCTGCCAGTCCCCCGTTCTCCTTCTGCGCCATGCCCACACGCACATACAAAGACATACGTCCCCTGCTCCCTTCCCAGCATCATCTCTTCCTGGAACCCTGGGGCAGAAGGTACTCACCATGAAGGTCTTGGTCACCCTTTTTCCAGGTGAGCTGGGCTGCAGGTTTGCTCCCAGAAGAGTGACAGTTTAGGGTGGCTGTGTCCTTTTCTCGTAAGGATGATTTGTAACCGGTGATTATGGGCTTCTGTGGGATTCCTGACGTGGATAGAGGTTGGCAGATATGGGGAAGAGAGGCACTAGGTGAAGTCACATTTCAGCTCTCCCTGTGGAGATGGCCGCTCTGAGGGTCAGGATACCTGGGTTCTACTTTGGTTTATGATGGGTAGAAGACTAGAGAAATCATCTTTCTCTTTCTCTTTGATCTCCTCCCTGAGGACCTGAGGGAAGACCTGGGGGAGTGGGTGTGGCAGTGGGGAAATGTACCACACCTGAGACATGATACATGACCTTCTATCCCACAGCATAACTGGGAGTCCACAGAAAAAGTGTGAGGCTCAGGGAAGCAAATAAGGAAGTTGAAATACAGGATGAAGATGACGGCATGTGAGCAACTGAGGTACCTAGGAACTATAATCACACATTGCATGCACACCTCATGTTTCCCTCACATGATCTTGGGAGGTAGGTAAGCAGACAAGATCATCCTTCTGCTATGTGTTAAAAAATCCAGACTCAAAGAGAGTAAGAGTTTTGTCTCCAATCAAACAGTAAATAGAGAAAAAATGATTAGAACCCATTTGTCTTTGCATTTTATCCTGTCGCATGGAGAGCACAGGCTGAACTTTTGCAACATGCTTGGAGACTTGCCTGGCTCCAGGCTGCTCCGGGGACCCACACAGGGAGGTGTGTTTGCAAGGAGGCACTCTGTGGAGACGCTGGGGTTTGGGAGCCTCACCGAGCACAGTGACGAGGGACTTGGCGGTTCTCACAGGCATAGTGAAGATGGAGCAGGTGTACTCGCCCTCGTCTGCCAGGGCCACGTTGCTGATGCTGATGCTGAGCTCGTGGGGCGTAGAGCTGACCAGCTGAATACGATTATCTCGAAGGGCTGGGGGTGGGGGTATTGAAGCAAGGTTTTTATTGGTACCTTTACATGTTTATCTTCCAATCCCCGGCCAGCTTCATTGAGGGAAGGGGTTTAGCATAGTAGGCCAGGGGGATTGCTCCTGAGTTGAGCTGTCATTAGGCCATTTGGTCACAGCTGCTGGCTGTGGTAGCCTAACAGAAAAGTAGGCTGCATCTTACAGACTCCTGGAGCAACACTGACACCAGCTACCTGTTCAGGCTCTTTGAGGGTGAAGTCATTCCAGGATCCTATTAGATTATGCATGGCATAACTCAGCTGTGACAATGGAACCAGTGAGAAGCCCAGGGATTGTTGCATTCTCCAACCGCAAACCTCCCTGTTTCTCAGCCCCTCAGTCCCAGAGAGGTAACGCAGGGGACACTACCTCTCTTCTCCCCAAAGTAGAGAGTCTGCTGGGCAGGGTTAGACCACTGCAGGGATGAGTCCTCATGATCTTTCACTTGGCACTTGAGCACCACAGTGCCACCAGCCACCACCGTTTCATCAGAAGTCCAGGGCTGACTGTCTGCAGGAGTAGAGCAGGGTAAGTTTCCTGAGGAACCCACCATCCCTCCACCCAATGTTCACCTCACCTAACTCAGAGCCCTGGTGCACACAAGGTCTCTGTGTGCTCTTATGCCCTCAGCACAGAAGAAATAGAGGTGGTGGTTACAGGGGGGTTAGACCTGATTTTTGTGCTTTGAGTACACAGAAAAACAGAGAGTCACTTGTTTGCTGAATGAACTGACAGGGCCACAAATGGGCAGAGGAATAAAGGCACCCAAATCTGCCATACCAGTTCCACATGTATCTTTTCTGATATGGTCCTATCATTCCCCTTGAAAACACGCACACACACACACATCTGTCGTTCTGTGGTTTGCCTTCCCTGCCACCAGCTACATATAAGAACAAGAACAGGAGGAGCAGTTGTGACTAATAATCCCAAACCGACATGGGGAAAAGGCCAAACCAGCCCTTGGGCTGTACATTCATTTACACAAAAGGTAGCTGATAAAACTGCCAAATAAACAATCACGATATAAAAAATAAAAAACGAAACATTCTGACATCCTTTTCAATTCTTCTAACAATAACTCCCCTTCGGTCATCAAGTCCCTTCACATATTCCCTTCCGTGATAGCACTACCCACCTCCCAAGACACAAACCCAAATCACCATCCTGATATCATTTTAAAGAGTGAAGGATTAAGGTTTTTCCTCCAATGAGATAAAAACATGTTTCTAATCCTTCTCTCCTTAGTCAAGTTAAACAAAACAAAACAAGAAAGGCTAATAAGGTATCTCATGGATGAGCCATTTAAATCCCAAATGTGCTTCCTAGTCAGGCATGCCTGTCAGCCCCTCGGACTCTGTGACATTTACTTCTTCACCCAATATTGTTCCACATTCCCCAAAGGATGGATTCTGATTTCTGATATTGATTCCCTCATCTTCAGAACTTTCTGTGACTCAATAGCACTGACCTCCACAGACTCATCTCCCTCCAGCTCTGATTCTAAAACATCTCTAACATCTGTTCTGGCATTAAAGCATTCACCCACCATTGTTTACCACTGAATGGGAAACCAAGAAACTTACTTCTTACATCCCCCTGTTGAGCATTTCACAAACAATTCCATGCTCCCTTTGGCACTGACTTTACCTCTGCCCTGTCCATTCACTTCTGCCTTTCCTGGTCACTGGAACTCCATTTCGGAGAAATACCCCATGGGCACTCCCAGCAGAGCACTGGCCCTGAGAAGCGAAGGGGTGTGTGTGTGTGTGTGTGTGTGTGTGTATGTGTGTGTGTGTACATATGCATATGTGTGTGTACATGTGTGTGTGTACGTGTGTATGTGTATGTGTGCGTGTGTATGTGTGTGTACATGTGTGTATGTGTATGTGTGTGTGTGTATGTATGTGTGCATGTGTATGTGTGTGTGTGTATGTGTGTGTGTGTACATGTGTGTATGTGTATGTGTGTGTGTGTATGTATGTGTGCATGTGTATGTGTATGCACTGGAGGAGACACCAAGCCCTACCTGTTCAGGGTGACGATTCCCACACTGGAACACAGAGCCTAGGGGCTACTTTTAGTGTTTAGAAGCATGGAGGTTAGAACTGAGTGAGGTCTTTGGGATCATAAAATCCACTTCCTTCACATGACAGAAGTAGGCAGTGAGGCAATGGGAGGTAAGGATTTCCTAGGCTCATTCTACCAGTTCTAGTTAGGACTAGAACTCTATTCTTCTGTCTCTCAATGCAGTGACCTTTTCGTTGGAATGCTTCTCAACTAATCATCTAATGTGAGAATTCAAACTATGATTTTGAGATTTGTGTGCCAGGGACTGAGCTGGCTGACCAAATTTGGAAGTGATATATCTCTAAAATCTCTCAACGAATAGTTTGGGAAACCTTTTATTTGCCATCACCTTGTACCCATATTCCACTAGTAATCCCCCTGTCCCTTGTTCCTTTTCAAGCATTCTTGACTGTGTCTTTCAGACCTCTTTATTCCTAGTAATATATTCCTCTGGAATCATTTTATTTTTGGAAAGAGATGTGGAGTGTACAGAGGTCTCTGTACTGGAGTAAGGAAGAAGGAGGAGGTGCAAGAGAAGTTGGTGGTGCAGACTAAGAACTAAAATGCCAGATGGGGGGGAGAAAGTTGTGTGGTGATGAGGGGAGTGAGGACATGTGGGGAAGCACCATGAGTGGGAGATGATGTGAGGATGAGTGAGGGGACTGTGGACATTGAGATGAGGGGCCTGGATTCTCACCTTGACTGGCCAGCATGTCAGGGCTGCTCCAGACTGTGGAGCTGATGGCCTCGTCGAGTGGAGCCAGAGTTCCCAGCTCCACATCTTGCTCCTGCCAGTAGCCTGGGGAGAGAATCTCCATCAAGGATGAGCCCTACATGCACACTGCTGTGCTCTGGGTGGGTACCTTCATTGTTGGGCATGGGGGAGAGGCCAGGACCCTAGGAAAAGCAGGGTTACCAGGACACCTAAGAGGAGGCAGTTATCTCACAATGGGAAGAAGTTAACCAGAGTTGTGAACAATTTCCTCCCAAGGGGAAATTAAGGGAGGATGCTAAATTTTATCAGTCAGTCGTGGAATGTTAGAGCCTAAGTGATCACGGAGATCTCCCACTTCACAGATAAGGACAGTGCAGCCCTTAAAGGTTAAAATCGATTTGCTGAAGGTAACTACAGAAAAATGAAAGATAACCAAAGGTTTCTCATTCCTAATCTAGGATTCTTTCTGCTATACCACAGTATTCGCTAAAATAACCACAGGTTTAATAATTAGAAAATACTCTCGCATTTAATCCCTTTAGTAAACCTGTAAAGTAAGTGTGAGGACATTATCATTTCTGTTTTGCAGAGTGGAAACAGAATGAATTGACTCGCCAAGTCTATACAAACAGAAGAACAAAGGCTGGAAAGTAAGTGCCTGATCCCACGTCCAAAGCGCTATTCCTTTCAAGGCGTCACTCCCATCATGGTGAAAGCTGAAAGTTGCACCACAACTTCCCAGATCGTTACCTCCTATGTACTGAAATTTTCTTAAGTTTTCCTACTCCACCCTCAGCCCCTGAAGTCTGCTCCTTCCTTTGGCACAGCAAGACCCCTTTTCCAGAGCCTACCCAAGTCACTCCCTCTCTTTCTAGAAGGCAGCTCCTAAATTCTTTCGTGGGGTACTTCAGGGACGAGCGCCTACCTCTCCAACCCAACCTGAAGAGGCGGAGGGACAAAGAAACTACAGAGGAATCTTTCCCGGGTCTCCCGCAGCGGCGCCCTGAAGTAACCAATCACGCGCGCAAAATTCAGTGAGGTCACCGGCTGCTGAGCAGAAACCGGGAGCTGCGTCCTGGGCCCCGGAGTCCCGGGAGAACTTTGTCACTCTTCACAGCGCGCCCCAGAGCCAGCAGGGGAGAGGCAGGTGGGAGACGAAAGGGGAAAAGGGGCGCGAAGACTAAGACAGGGCCCCAGGGCACTTATAGGAGTGGGGGTGGGGAATAAAAAGAAAAGGGGGACGTGGGCTTAGGGTTCTTGGGGGACAGAGGGGGCAGCACTAGAGAGAGAATGGCCTAACCGGAAGAAAAGAGGAGAGGAGGGGGAAAGGGGGGAGGGGGAGAATGAGGAGGACGGGGTGGTGGTGGGGAGAGGGGGAGAGGGAGGAGGGGGAGATAGGAGAGGGCCCTCACATAGGCACGGGGCGGGAGGATGAGAGTCCTAGCATGGCTGGGGGCTCCCAGACAGCTTCAGACGTTCCCTGGCCCCATGGAGGCACCTCCCTCTTCATTGTTCCTCACGGAGGTCTTCCGGGAGATTTGAGAAATTACTTTGTTCTCCAAAGAGGAGAAACACTAACACCTAAATGAGAAGAGGGACTAGGTAGAGAAAAAAGAAGAACTGTAGCAGCAGAGAAAAGTAGGCAGGGAAGGGGGAAAGGGAAGTGTTGATAAAGAGGGGCCAGGTGAAGACAGCCCTGGGGACAAGACCAGGCTGTGCCGTTCGGCAGGGGGTGCCCTGCAGGGTGCCAGGTCCTCCTCTGCTGCCTTCCGTGAACCCCAAGGATGGAAGCAACCTGAAGCTGGTGAGTGCTTCTTAGCGTTTTCCAGGGTGTGTATTTGGGGGTGCACTGTGTCCACACAGTAGGAAACCAGACTGGCTGTGTCACCAACCAGACTGAGGGACAGGGAGAAGCTGAGAGGGAACTGCTGTCTCAGGCCCAGGAATAGACAGGATTTGCAGTCAGAGAGTAGATTCTCAACCATTAGTTCATTTTTGTTCAAAACAGCCTGGAGAACCAGGCAGCCAGACAGAATGGCTTTGTAAGATGAGGTTCAGAGAGGTTCAGTGACTTACCTAATGGCACACAAACAGCCTGCCTCTCACCAATAGGCTTCCTCTCTCTGGTGGTGCTCTCAAAGCCTTCTCAACAGCTTCTGTGTCTCATAGCATTACAGTGTGAAGTGCGTGTTTAATTTTTGGTCTCCTCATCTAAACTTTGAGCTGGTTAAAGGCAGAGCCTTGTGTTATTCATCTTTGCATCCTTAGCACTTAGCCCATAGAGGGCTGTGGCTCCTCTAATTCATTCAGCCGCACTTGGCAGTGTGCGGTGCCTGTGTCCTGTCCAACAGCTCGGGCTCAGGCTCCACTCTCCTGCTTCGTCTTTCATTCCTGCTTTTCTCTACATCCTCCTCAGTTGCTTTTCGCCTTGCCAATGTTTCTTTCACCCCTCCCCTCCTCCTACATTTTGCAGGCATTTTTTTAATCTGCATAGGATGGATAAGTGAAATGGGGGGTGCAGGCCATTCAGACCAAAACGAATTGTTCAGATAAGGGGACCGATAACTAGACAAATAATCTCCAGTAAATGCCACATTTGGGACATGCATGATACATTGCTGTTGTAGGTTTACCAAGAACTCATTCTGTTTTATAGTGTTTTAAAAAACTGCTGAAGAAGTGGCTTTTTTCCTCCCTTGGGGGTGACATTTCTCCCTCTAATTTTGGGGGAAAAAAAAACACTTATGATCTCATGTCTCCTCTTGAAATCTGTCTGTTAATCGGCCTGAAAAATTTCTTGCTGTTTTAATAAAATTATAAGTCTGTGTGATAAACTCTGAATGGCCACTCCCCAGGGAGTGGATGAGTGATTACAATGCTATCAACAGAAACATGGATAAGTAGCAGAAATTATAACCTGAGTTGTGAAAGGCTTGTGCCTTCTTTGGATTCAGATTGTGCCAATCATTTATGACATCAGCATGAACCCCCTCAATTAATTCAGACTGAAAAGGAAAATTTACGAGTGCTATGAATGAGTGGTATGGAATTTGAATTGGAAATAGTAAAAATTCTGCTCAGGGACATTGGACAGAGCTTCTGTCATGTAGGCCAGACATTGAGACCACACAACTGTTAGGGAGGGAAGGTCCAGGCGATAATATCCAGATTTGTTATCCTGGCCCTCATGGTCTTGTACAGTCTAATGCCAACCTGCCTTTCAACTTTGTCTTTTCTCTACTTCACTCATCTCGTATTTCAGACATATGAAGCTATTTGGGATTTTCTTTATAAACCCTTTGCTCTCCTGTATCCATTTCCTTTCCTATAATAACTTTGTTGATAATGCCCTTCACCTTAGGGATTTTGGAATATGGGCTATTCCTACTGGGGTTAAGTGATAGCTCAGTGTGGTTTTGATTTGAACTTCTCTGATGACTAGAGATAGTGAACATTTTTTCATGTGTTTTGTGGCCATTCACAAATTCTGTCTTTTTCAGAGAAAATTCTGTTCATATCTCTTGCCCACTTGTAAATGAGATTGTTTGCTCTTTCCCTGTTGATTAGTTTTTAAGTGCTCTGTAGACTCTAGTTATCAGCCCTTTGTCAGATGTATAGCAAGCAAATATCTTATCCCATTTTGAAGGCTGTCTGTTTGCTCTACTTGTTGTAGCCTTAGCTGTGCAGAAGCTCTTTAGCTTGATCATGTCCCTTTTATTTATTTTTGGTGTTGCTGCAATTGCCAAGGGGGTTTTCTTCATAAAATCTTTCTAGTAAAGTATCACAAAAATAGAAAAGCAAGTATCCAATGTACTCAATACTAATATGAGACCAATAGATAAACATTTACATGCCCACAGGAATAAAAACCACAAATTCAAGTGGGGAGGGGGAGAGGGAGAAGGGAGGTGGATTGGTAAGCTCTTACTTAATGGGCACATTGGAAAGGTGTACAGCATAACTCCCTGGGTGAAGGGCTCAACTATAACTTGAACTTTGCCTAACAAATGCAAAGAATGTAACATAATCATCTGTGCCTTTACATTAATCTGAAATCTAAAAAAATGATAATGCTCTTCATTCATTTTCAATCCTCACACATCTAAACTTTATTTATTTATCTTTTTAGACAGAGTTTCACTTTGTTGCCCTCAGTAGAGTGCTGTAGCATCACAGCTCACAACAACCTCAAACTCTTGGGCTCAAGTGATTCTTTTGCCTCAGCCTCACGAGTGGCTGGGACTACAGGTGTCTGCCACAATGCCTGGCTGTTTTCAGAGACAGGGTCTCACTCTTGCTCTGCCTGGTCTTGAACTCCCTATCTTTAAGGCTTATTCTTTTTGGTGGTACCTCCTTCAAGAAGTTTTCTTCTCTTGTCCCAGATGGAAATAGTTTCCCATTTCTCTGAGTTACAACACTTTACCTGATTTTCTTAAATTATGCCTCTGATTCTACATTGTTCTTCAAGTGTGGGTTCCCAATTATATTATGAAGATTTTATAAATAGGATGCAATTCATTTTACATCTAATCCTGGCCCTAATGGAGTATGTTGCACATAGATGGTGCTTAATACATATTTATTCAATGAATCTAACACTGAGCATCTTTTATCGTGAGAATTAGGGTCAAAATCTGCCAGTCCAGAGAAAACAGCAAACCAAACAGGATAAGAAATAGCCCAAGGAGGAGGGTAGATCACCCAAAGATCCATAAGGCAGAGAGAACTGATGTTTATCAACACTTTCTGAATGTCAGGATCCATGTGCTATCTATTCATTATTGCAGAAGAACCTTTTAATAGATGGGTGTTATTACACATATTAAAGCAGAGACAAGGCACTTGTCCATATAGTGCATCTAATAAGTGTTGGATGGGACAGATCTCACACTTAGATCTCTCTGACCACAGAGCCCAGGCTTTCTGAACATCTTCACTGCTTTGCCTCCATCCGCCTCCCTCTGCAGAAGTATGTACTTTGTATGCGTGGTGGTGGATTAGGGGGCAGAGGGGAAAAGATTCTTTCTTGCATTGCTGGCCAAGGAGTGACTCACCTAAATAATGTTCACAATATTCACCTGCATTATGATAAAAACAACAGTGTAGCAAGTTGGAATGAGGTGCTAAGGTCATTGTGGTGCTGTGATTTGTACCCATTCAATTACACTTTTAGTTGGGTTTCTTAATAAGTCTTTATCTATACCTTTGGGGCTATTTCATGCACCCCCAAGTGCCTTACAATGTGGGATTCTTCAGTTAACTAGGCAACAGATGGGTCTAGTTAAAACTAATAAAATTCCCTCACATTTTCATAGTACTCTAGTCCTGAGGCTAAACACTAAAATATTATCTCCTTGTTTGCCCTCAGTTGCTTTGGCGGTTTCTTAATTCCTGGGTCATTTACCCATGGGTTCTACTATCTTTAGGATTCCCAGCATTTAAAAGGACAAAGTAGCCCTTTTCACCCACTGATTCCTTCTGATTGATTGTTCATATTAAGAGTAGCAAAAGTGGGAATTGGAGACTTACTAATGTGCCTCTCTGGAAGCATGTGTTGGCACCCATGATCCAGCTTTTCACTCATAGCATAAGACCTTGCATATAGTAAGTTCTCAATAAATATTTATTGAATAAATACATGGCTGACTCAAATAAATAAAAATATATTGTCTCCAAGTTGAGTGTCTCTGGCAGGGAAGTCTATGGGAGTCTGCCAGTGTAATCCACGATTTCTTGGTTTGCATCCTTTCTGTCCTATCCATTTGGGGGACCTGCAACATATTGGCCTGAGGGCCACAAAAAGGGTCACAGGTGCACATTTCGGATGGTGGGACAAGGAGACAGACCTTGCCTGTGTATCCTTTGCTGGCCTGCTTGTTCTTGGGTCCAGAGCCCCACTTTCCTGACTGTAGAGAAAACCAGCTCCCTGAGTAGGAGTTGATGATGATGGTGATGATGATGATGATGACTCAGCATTTCTCTAACTCCCGAGTTAAAAATAATGTTCGTCCCAGCCTACTTGTTATTCCTCACGACTACCATGACAGGTGGGTGGAGGAGTGTTATCTCCAAGGGAAAAACATATAGGGGGCTGTGGCCCAGAATACTGAAGGGACTCACTTTTAGAATGGTTTAACCGCATCCATTGCTGGGCTTCCTGACCAGATTTTGTCACTCCCATCGTCCCCTGGCATCAGCTTCTCAGTGAATTCTTATGTACATTTGGATCACACACAGAAGAGAATGGTCATGGCAAAATCAGAATTAGAACTCAGTCCCTAGAGCATCTCTTTATGCTCAGAGCCACATTTTTCCTTGACAGTGAATGTCTGATTGTGCATTTGGAAGAAATTGGACCAGTTCCATCTGAATCCTGATATAGATGACAACTCCAAGATCCGGGGGAATTGCTTTGACTTGAGAGCACAAAACCCTGATCAAAAGGGACTCTCTTTACACTTAGCTTCCTTCATTTGCTTTTGGGCAGCCACAAACTATGTCACATTTATTGAAGTCACTGTGTGGTTTCCTAGTCTAAGACTTTGAATGCCTGAGTATCAAAAAATTCTCTGACTTCCTGCCCTCCATTCCTTTTTCACAATGTCTGCCCTCCCCTCTGCTCCTAATTCCCCAGTATCCACAAAATGACAGTGCAGCCCGACAGAAGCTGGGCCAGGAGGGGTGGGAGTTATTCTGTCACCTGGGATGCTCTGTCTTGTCAGGTGTATTTCCTTCTTTTTCTGTTGCTCCTCAGGGATGGCCCTCTGTCCCCTCCCAGGCAGCAGGCTCTCCTAAAGGATCTCCTTTCTTTAGCTCAGATGCACTCCAGCTCACTTTCCCTTCAGAACTTCGGAGCTCAGTCACGCTTCAGCTGCCTGCCTCCCCATCTAGGCCTTCTCTCCACCTCACTGCTTCTCCACCCTGTTTCTGGCTGAGAGGCTGAGACCTTGCTCCTCCTTGTTCCCTCCCTCTATTATTTCTGTTGCTGTCTGTTTTTCTCTCCTGGAGTCTTGTTTATCAAGCAGCCTCCAGGGCTTGAAGTACTGCTCTCTCCCAGCTTTGCTTTACTCTCCTAGGAGGCACATAGGATATAAATGAAAATGGATGGTAAATAGGGGTGGGGAACAGAACTTTCACTCTTAAGAACTTCCTGACATGAGGATTAGATCCTTAGCTTGGTAAATCCTGGGCCAGAGAGTTAGGATTGACAGAAACAAGGTCCTATACTATTAGATTATCCAAGAGATTTAGGTCTGGAAGGGACCTGTACCCAATTTGAGCTGAAACAGATTTATTATTACACCTTGGCAGGCATCTTTTGGTTGCATCCTAAGCAGGTGGCAAATGAAAGGTTTTTGTTTCCTCAGCATGGAATAGTGTATGGTTTTTCTAGTCCAAATGGGGAGGGGATCTTTATATCTTTATGGTAGATGGCTATTCTGCCTGTGATGGGTGTTTGGGTGGGGTTAATACAAAAGTATACCAAGGTAAATAGGGCCTTACTTTAACCCTCATTTCTCACCGAGAAAACAATTATTCCACAGGTTTTCCATATTGAAACATTAAGAAAAAATACAAGAAAATCCCAATTTTTTTTCCAAACCCCAATTTTAAGATATCATGAATAAATATATTTTATATATTTCCTAAGACTCTGCAATCAATTCGCATGTCTGGTCATTTTTGCTGACCCTAGTGGTCAGAGGTAGTCATTCCCAAGAACTTTCTGATTCTGTTAGAGTTTGGAACTAATGTCCTTTCTGATTTTAGTGCTAAAGTTCAGTAATTCTTCTTCTCTTTCTGTTACACCTTATTCTGTCTCAAGATATTTTCCCCCTGTGATTCTTAGAAGCTTAGACCTTTAGAGTTGACAAGGATGCTAAGCAGCATCTACCCCAACCCTCTCATTTTAAAGAGGAAGAGTCAAGGCTCAGAGAGATTTAGGAACTCAAGCATCATCACACAGGCAGTTAAGAAGAGCTGTGGTTATGGCCTCGTCCTCCTGGACTCATTGCCATTTTACAGCAGTGCTTGTGGACTGGCTGATTCAAAGGTTACATTGCCATGAGTGTGGCTTTGCTTCCATTGACATCCATTGTCCCTACTTCCCATCTCCCTGTCCATGGTAGTGAGGAATCCCAGGACTCCAGACCTCAAGGGAAGTAAGTCTGCTAAATGCTGGGTAGGTTGGAGGAGCTGGGGTGAGATGAGGAGTGAATCCCTGGAGATGGGACAGATGGCATATTCACAAACTTCTGGGCCGGTTCCAGTTCCCAGAAAAAAGGAGCCCATAGGGCAGAAGCCACTGCCATGCCCCTAGGGACTAAAGCAGGTGACAGTGAGGACAGGCCATGTGTGTGAGCATGTGCATGGGTGTGCGTGCTAGCACCTGTAGGTGGGGAGCTGTAGGAATGCTAACCTGATTGTGAAGTGGGAGACAGAGGCTAGAAAAAAAGAGAGAAAAGAAGAGGAACACATCCTATCCTTGAGCTAGAGAGAGAAAAAAAATCTGGAGGCAGAAGTGGGTTTGTGGTAGGCTGGGGGGGCCTTCGGAGACTTAGTTAAGATTCTGAGGAGCAGAGTCTGGGAAGTGGGTGGCAGAGAAGGAGGTGGGGACAGCTGTTGCTTTGATTTGCTATTGAGTCAGTGTTCCCGGTGCATTAGCACTAGGAGGGAGCCCTGGGCTGGCCCCCAACCAAAACAAGCCCCTCTGTAGCCAATACTGAATTGTAGCAAGGAGAACTGCAGTTGGGAAACAAAAAGGAAGGGGACGCGATCCCCAAAGAGCCCCCTCCTCGCCTAGCTCAATACTTCTAGGACTCATCTGTGTGCTCTAGACAAGCTTCTAATGTTTTGCATGAAGAGGCTGAGAGGGCAGGAGAAGGCTGCATGCAGGGGAGGGCTCAGTACTAACTTCTAGACAACAGGTGATGTGCAGATCCTGACTTTCAGCAGGTGTTTTTTGGTAGAAACCTGAGGCCAGGGATGGTAACAGCTGTGAGCCATTTTAGGAGTGTCTGTGTGCTTCATCTCCTCATGGTCACATACTTCAAAAATCAGGCCAGGTTTGACTTGGGGTCTGCATTCTGATGCAATAAAGAGTCAAGAGGCCAGACTTGGTCTGCACTCTTAGCTGTCCTCCTAAACTGAGTGGAGGGATTTTATACCCTTTCCCTAAATTTATCTTGCTGGTTTCACACATACGTTATAGAACTGGATAAAAAAAATCGCCCCATCTTAAGAAAGTACTTGGGAAAGGAAACAGACAGATTCAAAAGCAGAATTCAATTTAGCTCATTGGAAGGGTATGGGAAAATAGGGACTGGGAATGGGCCAGGAAGCCCAGCAAATCAGGGAGAAGTAAAGAATAGATTCCTGAAGATGAGAAATCTCTGTCCAGCTCCAGCGGCTTGCTCCTACTCCGAGGACAATCTCAGAGCCTCAGTACCTGTTGTAGTGCATGGATGAGTTCCCTTTTGCCATGGGCTCTGTCTTATGTTCCTTTGCTCTTTATGTTACATCTGAGATATTTCAGGCTGATGGCTTGGCGTGGTGGGATAACAAGGTGGTGAAAAGTTTAATTTGTTAGAAGTCAAGCAAGAAAGCATTCATCTCTGCTGGTTCTGATCTTCCTGCCTTGTTTTTATTGTTTCTCTTCACTGGGTGATCAGAATCAGGGTGTGGATGACAGGTTCAGGGCAACGGTTAGGAGCATTGCACAAAGAAAAATGTGTTCCACTGTACATACCCACGCTACTCTAGTTTCCCGGATTCCCTCAATCCTCACCAAGATTTAGTCTCTTCTTCACATTATTCTCACTTAAAAAAAAAATCTGAATTTTTCAAATTGTGGCACACTCTTTACATGAGCCTTACTCTGTACCTTTCTGGAAATTTAACTCTTCTATGAAACAGTGATATTTTCTCAAGTCTACAGTTCTCACAATCCTCCAAATGGCAAGTAATACTGATCTGGCAAAAGAACCCTTCCTGTCTTCTTAAATCTTCACAGAGTGTCACCTCTTCTTTGATGTGAATAAACACTCACTTTTGCTCACCAAGACGTGTGCACCTAGCAGTTCGGTTACTCTCTTTCTCGCCTTTCACGTGTGCCCTCAACATGTGCACACAACACATTTTTCCTCTCACTATCCATATTTCTGTTTTATTTCTTTCTGACATCAACACACAGATTTTATCATGACCCAGATACAGAGCCCTCTTCACATGCCCATATTAATAAGAACCCCTTGCTTCCAGAAAACCATATGGCTTAAACTCAGAAATTCTCCCCAAAGCAGCATTGAGGCTCTCTCTTCTGCTCAGACTCCCCAGGAGAGGGCCAGAATCCTCTCCTCTCCAGGGCTGAGGCTCAGTCCATCTGTCACTGACATTGGACTCCAGGGCTTGGAAACCAGAAAAGAGTTGGCATTAAGCAGCAGTTGATGATAAATGAAAATATGGAAGGCTCAGGGGCTTGGTGATGGTGATTTTTATATTTGTGTGAAATTACAGAATAAAGATTAGGGGAGGACATGTATAAGATGAGTTTGGAAAGATTTTATCCTTAAAAAGTAGAGTAAGAAATGGTGAGTGGAATCGTTCCACTTGCAATTTTTGCATTTGCTGGGAAAAAAATGAATAGGAGCAGATGGTCTAACTGGCCATCATTCTGTAATACCTCAAGAACTCAGCTCAGGCCCTTCAAAGACTAACTGTTATGCTAAGTCCCAAGTTATTTGTCATTGATGTACTTATTGGAGTCTTGCTAGGTTTCCAAGAAATATCAGGCCTTTAAGTCAGATATTCAATAAACCAGTTCACCTTCAGGAGCTTTTTTACCCTATCTGAGGCTTTGGCTGGAATTCTAGAATCAGAAATCTTAGCAGAGAGCCAGGGCAGAGAAAATTAAAAACAAACAAACATATGAAACACAAGAATTTGCATATTCCCAATGAAATCTGGTTCTAGAAGTGCTAATTCTCCACCTCACCTTGCCAATATCTGGGACCACATGACGAAAAGGGCCAGATAAAGCAATGGCTAGCTTAGAGATGAATGGCTGAGACATCAGCCTTCATTTCTTTTTCCTTTTTTCCCCGTAGGGCAAAGTGATGCACCTGACCTTTCTGACCCTGAACTGGAAGTAAATGAGCTAAAGGTGCTTATAATTAGCAATCAATACCCAATTAGTGTAAGTCTAGCCAGGGAAAGGGAAAATAAATCCTTAGAGAAGATAGCATTTTAGTTTGTTCTTTATGTTATTTAGCTTTCTTATCATTCTCTTAGAGACCTCTGGGAGAAAGATGGGGAGAGATGACAGTGTTAAAGAATCCAGAGGTAAGAGATCACATAGAAGGATGATGTACACACTTACAAATAGGTTGGAATGTCTGCATTTGAATCTTTCTGAAACACATCTAATCTTCATGCGAACAGTGGGCTTAGAGAGATGAGGAGATGGGAGATACTCCAGCTGTTACTGTAACTCTAGTTCTGTCTTCCTGAAGGCTCACTCATAGAGATAAATCACTCCCATTACCTGTCCTTGAGGGACGGAGTTTCTCCTTGTTTCAAAGGAGAAAATGAAAAAGAGGTCCTAGAAATTCATTCTGGAAGCCTTCTCTCTAATTAGACTGTGGGTTATTGATGAGTATTAACTATTATATGACCTATTAGGCAGAAATTGACATGGAGAAATCAGCATTTAGGGGAAGAGACGCTCATGTAGCTCTAGTGTGACATGAGAAACAGGCTGGCTAGTCTAAGACTGAAAGGAACTGGGCATTCTTGGCTCCCTGTCACACTCGACACCACCAGCTTATTGGCAGACACCTTCAAAGCATAGCAGAGTCCAGTTTAAACATGCATCTACTGAGTATGGCCAAGGACCTGGACTCTGGGATGGGATAGTTATATTTAAGGCCATTTAGTTCTGCACTAAAGATGGTCATAAAGGGTGGGGGAATAAGTGAGGGTTTTGATATTCATTTTCGATGCCTACTATGTATTGGATGGCTCCATTATCTGTTCTGATAAACCATTATTATGTGTTGTTTCTGTATTTGCTAGGGTTGAGGGGAAACGGAAAATAAGCACCATAAAAGGACAGAGCAGGTTGTCAGGCTCAGAGTGCTGTTAAGAGCTCCATGCTTATGAATTGTGCAGGACACATTTAACATTCCATATTGACGGTGAATACAGCCAGCCTCTGTATCCATGGGTCCCACACCTGTGCATTCATCTAACTGCAGATTGGAAATGCTGGAGGAAAAATGTATCTGTACTAAACATGTACACTCTGTTTAATTGTTATTATCTAAACAATAGAGTATATTGACTATTTGCACAGAGTTTAGATTGTATTAGGTATTCTGCATAATCTAGACGTGCCTTATAGTATATGAGAGGATGTGCAAAGGTTACAGGGAAATACTACTCCATTTTGTATCAGGCATCTGAGCTTCTTCAGATCTTGGTATCTGTAGGAGGTCCTGGAACCCATCCCCCAGGGAAGCTGAAGAACACCTCTATATGGTTATTGTATTTGAGCACTACTGAATCAATCTACAACACAGTTATCTGTAGTTCTGTTTTTAATCTATGAGTCAAGATATGGAAAAAAAATCTCTTGAGGCCATTTAAGATCACTGTAGACCTCAGTTTCCTGAACATCTCAAAAGGTGCTTTTAGCACTTCTTTTTAACACCTCAGAATTACTTGCTCTTTTGTCCGCTTTCTACAGGCGATTAGAAGGCCGTGAGGACAGCCCAGATCTATATCTCAGAGTTTGGTTCCCTTTTCATGGTGAGGCAGTTCAGGAACATAACCAAGTTCATGTGTGTATGTTTGTGGAGGGGAAGGGAGATTGCAGCCCTGCTCTGTGGAGAAGGTTATGAAGCTTGGCGGTGGAGCAGGACCATGGAGAGCAACAAGAAGTGCCTGGAGACCCTCTGTCAGGGGCTAGTACCATGGAGAGCTCAAAGCACAGGTAGTTTGCTCCACAAAGAACAGGGGAATTGGAATCACAGGGGGCAGTTACCTGCCAAGCACAGACACTGAAAGAACAGACACCAGGGCTTCTGTTAGGATCAGTCTACACCCATCATTTGCTTTAGCAGACCTCCTGAAGTACTTTGTCTGAACCTGTCAGGTAGATACATAAGACATCCAAGAAATTGTGCTAAAAAAATAAGGACCACCGCCAGACTGAGTTTGTTATCATGAGCCTCTGCAATTATGTCAAATATATAGATGTTAGTGATGATGGAGGTGCTTTTAATTTGCTTTAATTTGTTATGAATAAAATTAGGCTTATATTCTAATGAGGGAACAGAGCCAGAGCCCCCTGGGAGACATTAGGGGACCAGAAAGCCAAAATGTGTGTTATCATCAGATAGGATATGAGATATATCAGAGTCAGAGTGCCCTAATCTACTCAAAATTGCTTTAAATAGTTTATGCTTAATTATACCTGAGAAAAGGTATGTGATCATGCCTGTTAAGAAACTTATTCTCTGGACACAGAGGCTTCTGCGTAAGTTGGAAAATGTGGTCACTCTCCTAAGGCTTAGGGAAGTTTTAGTAAAGGGGGAAATGATTCTCTCTTCACTATTTTCACTGCTTCAGTGAAGAATGTATACCTTTGCTGAGCCTCTATTTTGTAAAAATTTCAACAACTTCATGTGTTCAAGACTCTTGAGAGCTTAGCTTCTCAGCACTAGAGGGGATAGATCTCCTTGTCATACATAGCTGGATTGGAGTGGGTTTGCACTTGGGTAGCTATAGAAGCCCTGAGCATCAGCTGGCTCTGACTTTGCGAAAAATAATCACCGCTGCTAATCTTAGAGAAAGAAACAGACCTTTCACCCAGAGACTTGTTCTTCTTTATTTTACAATGACATGGGGTATTTGTACTTAATTTGGCCAAGCTCTTAGAGACCTGAACCTTTTTCTGATGCTTAGCTTCTCAGACTTTTTTCTGATAGCATTCTTCTCTCTATTTCTCATAAACATTCTCATGGGGATTGCTATTTTCAGAGCTTATGGGTAGACCTCTAGGACATGACCTCGTACAGGAAACAGAATGTTCCAGTATGTGGGCCTATAGCCAATAGCTAAACATGAAACATTAAGTTCTGACATGAAAATAAAATGAAAAGATGTAATTACCCAAGCTTTCTAATAACCTTGATTTTTTTTTTTTTTTTTTTTCATTCAGTAGTCAGTAAGGAGCTTGTTCAGTCCACAACTTGCTTTCCAGGAGAATCTGGAACTTAGATCACTATCCTTAGGTGAATTCCATTATGAGAATTAGACAACAAAAATGTAGAGCCAGTATACAGTTTCACTGGAGTAGGAAACAACACGGAATGTGACTAGTCACAGCCCCAGGGGTTTTATTTCTCTGGTGATATGTGTGAAGATTTTTTTCCTTCCATGTAACTTAAGGAAAAGCAGCTTTTGATTCCCTTGTGCATATCATTTGGCCTGCAAGAGAGAAGTAGCAGCAAGGAGGACCAAAATCAAACCTAAGTGTTTACAGAGCAATGGCACAACTACCTGGCTGCAGAACTACGAGTCACTCTCTCCAAGTGAATAATGAATATCTCAAACAAGACACTCTTGAAATTAGATTTGGACCTCCTTCCTCCAAGGAAGAAGAAGGAGAGAGAGCCTAAGAGTAGCCAGCTGGCTCATTCTACTATCAGTCTAGGGCAGAGGATTTTGAACTGTGCAGCAGAACCCCGGATAGTTCCTTAAGGATTGTAGGAGTGTGAGGAAGCCACTGAAGGAAAAAGGCTGTGGGTTTTACTTGTCTGTTTCAATAAGAGCATTTCCCTTTAATCTGTTTTACTTCTCTGTTTCAATAAGAGCATTTTTTCTTGAATCTGTTTGGCAAAGGAGTTTCACATGTTTTTGTTCTTTAAGCAAGAAAGCCATTGCCCCAAAGGAAACTACTAAAACCTACAATGTCATCCAGACCTAGGGAGAACTTATGATAGACTGTTTGGCATAACTTCTGGGTAGGAAGTTGACATTTCATAGATTGGGCCCTACATCATACAGATTGGTTCTTCATGAAATTAATTGAATTCTATTTTCCCAGTGTTAACATGCCACTGAGTTTTCTCAGCTTCTGTGCCATAATATGCACTTATCTAAAGGGAAAGCATATCCTTCTCCAGAGTTACAGCTCTGACTAGGAAGAGATAAGGAACAGAAATGGAAGAGAACAGTAGAGTTACAGCTGCAACTAGGAACAGAATCTGGATAGAGCCGATCTGGAAAATAGACCCATGGGCAGCACTAGAACGAATGCCTGTAGGACTTCTCTGTCACACCGAGAATGATGTCTGCACTGGGCACCTGGCTGGGGACTGCAGAATGATAGTGGGGAAGGAAAAGATATTCATGTGTGGGAAAGTGCAGTGGAAGGTTTAATTGCTATCACCTGACCTGATGCAAAGCAAGGTTATCCATCCATCTTTCTCTACACTAGGTTAACTCACAGAGTGCTGGACTAACTTGGGAAGGAGAAATCCAAAGAAGCCTGGTCACAGTGATCAATGTTAAGATTCTCTCAGAGAGATGACCGCAGGGTACATTAAGTTCCCTTATGTCCTTGTAGGACTTGTGTCCCATAAACCTGGGATTGCTAATTTCTGCCAATACTAGTGGAGAAATGTGAGAAGGATAGGCAGGTGGAAAATTCTGAATGCCTTAACTGTTCCTGAGCTTCTAGCCACAACACTAATGGCAAGTTCCAGCTATCAGTTGCTTGCCCTTTTCTAGCCTCTCAGTCCTTGATCAGCCTTTAGAAGCTTAAAAAATTTGTGCTGTACTCCATGAAACTGTATATGTCAGCAGCACATGAAGTTTGTTTTTCTCATTTTAAATGGAAATAACCACCCTGTCACAACACCCTTGACCATTCAAACATCGGTGTGTTCAGGTATCTCGTTCTTAAACCTTCACACCACATCTCTCCTTGTCTTGGTCAAACATTACCAGTTAAGATATGCACTGCCTAGTTTTCTGCTCAGAGGCCTCATGTCAACTCAGGAGTTCTAGATATAACCTTTTATATGATCCTAGTTAGAAAAGCCTTCAGGATTACTATCCATTAGCATTAAATCTATACATCTACCTCCTACCCCATCAGCATTGAAACAGAAATAGAGGGGTAGAATTAATTTAAGATAGAAGATATTGTGGTTATGTCTCATGGATCAGTGTGACACTGCACAGCAGATGTCCACTGTCTGTAGAGATCATCTTCTAAAAAAAAAAATGAAGCTTGATTTGACTCTTCCTTGGAACAGATCCCTCCTCACCATCTCCCATTTCCCTGCCTCTTCTCTGGAAATAATCCATTCTGGAAGTACTGCCTTCTACTCTTTCTGTTAAGCCACTGCTCTGAGATACGTTTCTAAGTATGGTAGAGCATTTCTCTGCCTCTCAACTTTAAGCCTGAATAGGGGCTGGGCCCCCAAGTTGAGGAACAGGAAAGAAGAGTTGATGAAGGAAGATTTGGCTAGTATCTGATCGACTGGAATATCTAGTGTTTACATCCTAGATTAGAAGGGCTCACAGCTTCCTGGGATGATCTCCTTCCCTTTTTAAGTCCCAGCCTCTCACCCTCAGTTCTCATTGCTGAACAGTTGCTGTTTGGGTCAGTCTTGCCTCTCTTTATAAAACTCACCTAGCAGGATGGGAAGGCCAGGGGCCGTACCTGGAAGTCAGCCTAGTGGGCGGGTCATTCCTGAGGCACAGACACCCAGCAGCTTCCCTCTGCCTTATGCTCAGCCTGCTTTCCCTCAGGACTCCCAGCTCCTCAGTGAGTAGGGTCATCAGTGCAATCCTCTGGGGAAGGGGACTCCGTGTAGGGGAGAGGTGGGGCTGCAGGCTCTGTGGTGACTAGGGCAAGAACTCCCTGTGGGGAGTTAGGGGGTAGAAGGCGGAAGGAGCCAGCCAACTGCAGGGAGGAGATCCCCAGGGTCCCCACACCAGGGGAATTTCTTTATGGTGATGGAGACAGGTCTGGGGGAGGAGGTCAGGCAAGATGGAGCACTTATTTATTCCTCCAGCACCCGGGCTCTTCGCCTGTTTTCCTCTGATGAAATTCTCTACATCATCCTTCCTAGTTTCAACCCCTCCCCTCTCCACCCCCGCCCCGCCCTGTGCCCATCCCTGCTGGCCGCTGGGTCCATCGCCCAAGAGCCACCTCCCCTTTCTCCTCCCCTGCGGTTCTTTCTGTTTTTCCTTGGCATCTGGCCGGGCATAGCCACCACCCTCCCCCTCACTCTTCTCACTTGCCGGGGCTCCGCAGAGGTCCTGTTCCCCTTCCCCTCTCCACCCCAGCCCTCCTCTGACAGGCAGAGGAGTGAGGAGGGCGCATTCCTTTAGTCCCTTCTTCGCCTGCCCTCCCTCCTCCGCTGACCTGAGGCTCTGAGCTTCCTTCCTCGTCACCCTACAGACTGCCCTCATGCCACCCCGTTAACCCTCTGCAGCCCTTAAGAAGGCTGAGGTGCCCCCGCAGCGCTGACCTACATAGCCCAGCCCAGGGTGGGAGGGGCTCTTCCCCAAGTACCCTCACCCCGGCCCCGCCTCCCCCCCCTTCCTTCTCTACCATTCCTAACCAAAGAAAGCTTGAGTTCCAGACTGGGGCAAAGGGGATAAGTATACTATCCCACCCCAAATTTGGGAAAATCAATGCTTAGCCTAGGAAAGCTCTGGCTATTCCATGCATTCACCTCCCCAAATTTCTTGATCCTTTCTTTTGCTCAACCCCCCTCCCACCCTCCCTTGCTGTCTGGGTTTCTTTTCCCAGCTTCTTCCACCGCTAGGGATATTGCCATGCTGGGCACCCTCCGCCCTGTTGTTGTTGTTGTTGTTGTCCAAGGATAAGCTTCCCCCTTCTTTGCCCACGCCCCCCTCCACAGCCTCACCTAGGCCCCCTTCTTTGCCCATCGGATCTCAGCCGCGGATGGGGGGGCGGGCAGGGGAGAGAGATGTTTGCAGACGGCAGTCTGGGGGTTGCACTGGGTACCCAACCCCTACAGACACACATACACAAACACCCAACACACGCCCTGGCTGAAACATCGACGAATCTCACTCCGCCCCCAGCACACACTGACACAGACATACACACAGAATCTGACACAGGAACGCAGAGCCAGACACCAACACAGACGCGCGCGCACGGACAGCAACACATCCAGAGCCCCGGCTGCTCGTAGCAGAAACCCACCCCGAGGTCCAGACCCCGGTGCACACGCAGACATACGCACTCCGAGGCGTACGCCGGAGGGTGCACACGCCGGCACACCCCGCGGTCCACGGAGACTTGGATGCTCAGAGACAGACACAAGGGTATTAGCAGCGGCTGACGACTCTAACCCCGGATTCCAAACAAAGCCAACAGGCTCCCTCCGCCCGCCTCCCAGTCCAAACCCCCGCCTCGGGTCACTCCCCACCTCCCCTGGCGCCGCCCCCGCCCTCACTCACCGTCCTGGGAGAGGTTGGCCCCTCCGGGCGCCCAGCGGCAGGCGCCCAGCAGCAGCAGGAGCAGGGCGGCAGGGGCCCCCATCGCGCTTCCCGGCCGGCTCCCGGGCTGGGCGCTGGCGAGCCTGCCTCCCGGGGCCTGGGGCTGGGGAGGGGGCAGACTACGACGTTGACCGAACGGGCGCCCCGGAGCCGTTTAAGAGCCCGGGGCCGAGGTGGGGACCGGGAGGGAGCCGGCGCTGCTGCAGTCGCGGGGATTAAATAGGGCGCTCGGAGCAAACCATTCGGTTGGAGGTGGAGGGGGGTTGACGGGGGGCTGGGCTGGTCGTGGGGGGGCCAGACTGCCGCATTCGCCACCCCCCCGCCTCCCACACCCCCTCCGTGCCTTGGTGGTGCCTTCCACACTCTCCCCCCGGGAGCCCAGCCTACCCAGCTGGGGTGTGGATAAGAGGGAGGGAGCTGGCTCAGCAGCGGGACCCCGCGCGCACCCCTCTTAGGCTTGGGGTGGAGGGAGGGGAGTCGGGCAGGGCGGGGGGCCAGCTGGCGAGAGCGGCCACTGCAGGCCTGGGCTAGGGCGTGCCCACTATCCCGAAGTCCTCCGGCTCCGCCCTCCACCCTTTGGCAACTGGGGATCCCCATAATCCCCGGGGTGTCCCTGTGAATGTGTGTCCTGGGACGTCTCCCCAGTGGGGGGTAATCAGGAATCCTCCCTGCTCACTATTCTCCTCAACGCTGACGTCCCCAGTTTCTCTGCCCCAGCCCCTAGTCATCCTTCCAGCAACAATCTGTGGCCCCAGACCATCTCCCTGGAAAGGCATCTTCCAGCAAACACCTAGCACTTGGGAACCAATATCCCCCTCGATCCCCTGTCAAAAATATTAATCTCGAAAATCATGTTTTCACCTCGGATTTGTCTCCAACCAATAAGCTCTACAACGCCACTCAGTTTTCTTCCCTAACCCTCCCTATTTCACTCCTGTGGCCCCAGTCCTTTTCCCCATGTTTTTCTCCTTGATCTTTCAGAATATCTTGATAGTCCCAAGTTTCAGTTAGAGAGACTCCAGGGTGAATGTTCTGATCCACAGACCTTCTGAAGACCAGTGACAAGTGCAGCCCTTGCCTCCAGGCCAGGTTCAGGGTGGGTGAAGAGAGGAGGCCAGGTGCAGGGTGGGTGAAGAGAGGCCAAGGGTGTATACCTGCTTCTGGTTCAGGTGGCCCAAATCCCGGTGTTTGCTGTTCTTAATGGGTCTCTGAAAGAGGCTTGGTACCTCTCCAAAAAGGGTCCTTCTGGGTCAATTTTCCCAAAACTTATAGGTTTTGGGAATAAATTTCAAGATTTTAGAATCCTAGAATAATACCATTTTAGTTACGTAAGAATTCTTAGAGAATATCTGGACAACTGAAGCTCAAGGGTGGTTAACTGACCTACCCAAGGTGATACTGACAGAAAATGCAAATGTTGACTAAGATATGAGGCAATGTGATTTTTAGTGTCTTCCATCCCACGAGGCTAATATTTTGTCCCTAGATGAGGGATTTGAGTGTACATCTTTCAAATCTTAGAGAGAGAGTTCTCTTTGTGTGGGCATAACTGTGCCTCATCGTGCTAATTCTTAATGTTTGGGTAATCTTTCCCTCTCTAAAATAGAGTTCCTTAGCCCTCTGTGGTGGCGTGGTTAATGTCTCTGTTACCCAGAAGCTCAAGAACAAGGGCGTGGAAAGTACTTTGCTATCAGTAAAGCCCTATATAAATGGCAGTCAATGATGGGGAGGCCAAGACGAAATGCTCTCTAGGGAGATCCCTCAGGATCGGCAGATGCTGGCCTACTGTTTTTCTCTTATTGTTCTTAGAGTTTATACTTTTTGGGACAAGAACTCTGCTTACCTCTTAAACATTTGTTGAGTGCTTGGGTAGTTACAATTTTTGCAGGGTAGTTTTGAACATCTTTGGCTGTCTGACTTGCCTGATACCTCCAAACCTTTCTGCCTCCATAGGGCTCTCTGACATCTTGGAATCTCTGATGGATCAGAGTGGAGGGGTGGTGTAGTTGAGGGATGTGGGGATCTGGATGGGAGGAGGAGAGAGAGAGAAGAGGCTGGGCTGGCTAGAAAAGGAATGGATGAGAGATAAGGGGAAGGAGCAGACCTTCTGACAGAAGAGGGACCAGGTGAGCATGAGGTTAGTCCTGTAGTGCGAAGGACAGAGTAGGGTGTTTTAAAAAAGAATTGGCCTCAGAGGGGAAGGTTCAATCTATCCCAGTTAAAGGGTCTTAGTGGGTAAAGAGCATTATCTTTGGAACTAGAAGAAACATTAGAGATCATCCAAGCAGGCTTAATACAGGACTGGTTAATGGAGGGGGAGGGGAATGAGAGTAGGGATGGGTGGGACTGGGATGGCAGGATGTGGGATTAGGTCCCAAAGTCCTCTAATTAATCATCTTTTCCATCTGCTGCTCTGCAGTGATCCCCTTCTGCTTGTCCCCCTTAATTCTCTAATGACTGCTGGTCTGGCCCCACCCTCTGCCAAGGGGAAAGCTGTTTTGGAGAGGGACTGTTAAGAGCTAGCAAATGAGACTCTGGAATGCTCTTTTCCTACTGGCGGCTCATCCCTTTTCTGCATCATCAGCATCAGTTTGGCAGCAGTTTAGGTCCTGGGAATAGGAAGCAGTCATTGGCTTTAGAATTATAGAATAGAAGAGCATTAGAGTTGTAAGGGAGCTTCAAGATTATCTAATTAATACTCCTGTTGGACAGACAAGGAAAATGAAACTCAGAAAAGCTAAGTGACTTTCTATGTTCTTATAGTCAGCTGGTAAAGGGTGACCAGTATTGGTTACCAGTTACCAGTGTACTATGTAGGTAGCACCCTCGGGGGCAAGAAGGATAAGGAGAATCATGCCCAATATTCTACAGCTGTGTCTAGCTTAGAAATTTCTCAGGCCTGTGTATTTCAGAGTGAAAGGGTAATTTCTCCTATGCTGATGCAGATGTCCCCATTTGGAATAACTCCTTGCCTATAATCTTTCTGTTTACATGTGCACCTGGCATCCTACAGGTTTCTGCCCTATTCACTAGGAATAGAGTTTTGTAAAGAAAGACTAATCTATGAGAATTATTCCCATCACAAAAATAGGGAAAATAAAAGTATCCATATTGGGTTCTGATCTCTGTGGTTACTATCCACTCTAAAATATTACAACAAGTAATATTGGTTTCCCAGAGTCTGGTGTAGATTATCTGTAGAATTACAGAACTACAGTGAAAGGGAGGAGAGAAGGCAGATTTTGCCTCCTGGATGCCCCTGTCCACTCAGCAACAGCCTGGGTAGCTGGGAGTGTGGAATGTGTTGCTGGCACCAGTACTGGGCTAGATGCAGCCGTGTGGGCCCTGAGCATTCCTTTCCCCACGCTGCTCCTGCCTGGGAGGGGAAAGGGAATGAACTCAGCCTGATTGGGTGAGTTTTACATATTTATCTGTGAGAGGATGGCAGTACCTGTGGGGAAAATCTCAGAAGATTTGGCTCAATATCCATTTGAGTGCAAACTACCCCTTTTCTATATGACTTTGTGTTATCCTTAAATTCTACAAAGGCTTCCACATTGCTTTCCTTTCAGTTTTCCACCCAACCAAACCAGGACTCCTTATACTGTTTCTTATTTCTATTATCCAGTTTTAATTAACCCCATCCTTAATAATAACCTCGGTATGCATTTTAATTTTAACCTTAATTGAATTCTAATTTCAGTTCTAACCCTAATCTATTACAGATTCTAACTACTAATCCTACTGCCAACCCAAATTTAATTGCCAGCATCTTCATTTTAACCAGTTTTAAGCCAGAAACTAGATCAGCAATTTGTACATAATAAAAATAATCACAGACCACTTTGGAGTCCTCCCCCAAACCTTGGACCAAATGTAGGTAAAGCTTTGTGCAGCACCTAAAAGAAAAAAAATAATCCCAGGTACCATAATTGACAACCTATCATATGTCAGACTTTGTGGTAGGAACTTTACATACCCAGCATCTCATTAAAGTGCCAGAGAGTCCCCTAATGTATTTGAAATAATCAGGGTAAGGAAACAAAGGTCCAACAAAATTATGTAATTTGTAAGTAGTGGATGCGAATCCAGGTCTGCCTGGAAAGCCGGTGCTCACTCCTCTTTCTACCAACACATACTTTTTAATGGGCCTTCTCTTAAAACCCTAACTAAGGCGAGTTGTCTTCTGAAGTACTCAGTTTCTTCAAAGCCTATTATTATTGGTTTAGTTTTATTAAAAAATAAATGTTGTTACAAAATAGAAACCCACCAAACAAACAAAAAACTAAAATATCCCTGTCCAGACACCCCATGGGTGCTTTAAAACATTAAGTAATTTATTTGTAAAGTTAAAATATTCCAACTATAGACAGAAATAAATGGAAAAGAAAAGCCTCCTTTCTGTCCTAGAGTCACCATATTGCACAACCCCGGGAGGTATTGCTTGAATTGGAGTTATGCAGAGCAGCAGCTCTGTCTCCCATGCTTATCAGAAAAGCAGATAAAGTCAAGGTAAATATCTACCAAATTAAATCACCCTGTATGTACGACTTAGGTGAAAGAATTACTGGGCAATTTTTCTTCATGACTAGCAATAGCTATTAAAGGCCAGACTCTATACTAGATTTTTTACATTGATAACTCATTTTAATATCCACTAGCCCTCTGTGGAGTATTCATTTACCCCTATTTTATAGATGAGGACAGTGAGGTTTAAAGAAGCAAAATGACAGACACAAGAGCATGAAGATGGTGAATGACAGACGCAGATGTCAAGCCTAAATTTTCAGCCCCTGTACTTAGCTAAGAAGGCTCCTCAGACAAGGGACCATTTGAACTTGATTCTGAAGAAGAGCTGGGGAGTTGCTTGGTTGTTAGAAAAGAGGATGGCCGCTCAGACTGCAGATGGACTCAGATTGATATGGGAGAGTTCATCCAGGGGGAGGGGGAGAAAGACATAACGA
This sequence comes from Loris lydekkerianus, assembly GCA_963574355.1. Lineage (NCBI taxonomy): Eukaryota > Metazoa > Chordata > Mammalia > Primates > Lorisidae > Loris > Loris lydekkerianus. The sequence goes on along the minus strand of CAUYPK010006128.1, from coordinate 17,473 downwards.
GTTTGCAGAGGGAAATGAGTAAAGGGTGAGAGAGTCATAGGGGAATAAAGCAAACATGAGCAGAGACCAGAAAAAGAATTTGTGATAAATTCAGGCAAAAATAAATTCACATAATAAATATGTTTGTCACTGTTACTCCAGCTACAGGCTGATTGATGTATTATGGAAAGACAGCAGACAAACATAATCATCTGCAAACAAAAATACACATTTCCAGCTATATGGTATCATGTATCCAATGAAATACTTTTGCATTCCAACCTGAGCATTCTATGCTCCAGCATTATCAAATGGCTTGTAATTTCCCGGACACACTATGTTTTTTCATGCCTCAGTGTCTTTGCACATACTATTTCCTATACCGAGATTGCTCAATGCATTAAGCCTGATGGAATTTGTATTTGTGTTTATCCATCCAAACTTTGATTAGGTGTTGCTGCCTCTGTGAAGCCTTCTACCTACAGATAATCACTCCTTGCTAGCTTCTACCACCATAGTGAATATACGCCTCCACTGTTACATGCCTTTCATTGTGGTGCAATGATTTGTCTACGTTTTCCCCTTCAACTGTGGGCTCTTTGAGGGCATGAATGATATTTCATGAATCCCACTATTTCCAGTGGTTAGTGTAGAAACTAAAAAATAGACTCTTAGTGACTTCTGAGTTAAGTTAAAATGGTGTGCTTATAAATACATAGGCTTAATAAACCACCTATCTTCCCCAGAAGCACACACATGCTTATAATAACCATACTACACTGACATATTCCCTGCAGGTATGTATGCATGTGATTACATTGCTATAATATGTCCAAAATGAAGTGATTGATTCTAAGATACATATATAAATATTTTCATCTATTTACTCAGATACATTTTGTGATTCTTGGAACTGGCATTGGAGCCTGCCATGTCCCTTTGTACACTTTGGCTGTAGAAAATGTTCATCCTTTGATCCTGGCTTTTAATTTTGAATGTATTTAAATGTCTTTAGAATCTAAGATTTGTGATAAAAAAGAATCTAAGATTTGTGGATAAATTAGTGATTCTTTTTGGTAGTCCAAAAACAAGACTTGGTTATAAAGTAATACAGTGAAAAGGTTGTTCCCATATAGGAGTTCTAGAAAATTTGTACCCATTGGATTCTGATCTATTCCTTAATATAAACAAAATCAAATAAGAGTTTTGTCATTTTATAATCACACCTGGTGACATGTTTGTTTATAAGAACACAAAAAGTTGGCTCCGTGCCTGTAGCTCAAGCAGCTAGGGCGCCAGCCACATACACCGGAGCTGGCAGGTTCCAATCCAGCTTGGGCTCGCCAAACAACAATGAGAACTACAACCAAAAAATAGATGGTGTTTTGGCCAGCCCCTGTAGTCCCAGCTACTTCAGAGGCTGAGGCAAGAGAATCGCTTGAGCCCAGGAGTTGGAGGTTGCTGTGAGCTGTGACGCCATGGCACTCTACCCAGGGCAACAGTTTGAAGCTCTTCTCAAAAGTAAAAGAACATAAAAGGTCACGTTTACAGAACAGAACTAATTCCTTGACCATTCATTTATTCATTTATAATTTACTGAGTTTCTATGTGCCATGCACGGTGCTGATTGCAATTTGTTGTTTTGACCCAGATGTTTGTTGCAGCCTATTAAAAAAAATCTATAAACTCTCAGATTTTATTTTTTTTATTATGAAAGAAAATTTCAGTGGATGCGTTTATTCCATTTTCACTTCTCTTCCTATGTTTGAGCTTCATTTTATCTGTGAGGAATGATGCAAGGGTTGGGGATAGAATAATATTCAGGGATGCAAAACACTTGGTAATGAAGACCAATCTGACAGTAACGATTTTCTTTTTAGAATCATAAAAGTTGTTAAAATATGCTACAGCAAAATGGCAACATTTGGTGCTAGTCAGTTGAGGAAACAAAGATGAGTAAGTCATGAAATCTACCTTCAAGGAACGCATAGTCCAGTAGGGAAGACAAGCCTGCAGACGTCACTGCTGTATCATGTGATCAGTGCTACAGAAAAAAAATGACATTTAAGGCATAGTGGGAGAAGAGAAGAGGCAGAGATTAAATTTGTGTGAAATCTTCAGACCTGGAGTTGGCCAGGTATAAAAGGAATGAAAGACATTACAAGAGAGGGAATATTGTATGCAAAAGCAGTAAAACAGGAAACAGCATGATTAGTTGTGGCTAAATTGTGAAGGGAATTTATGCCTGAGATTGCTCTTAACTCTGCAAACAAGGAGTCATTGAAGGGTTTTAAGCAGAGAAATGTCAATTCCAGATTTGCATTTTGGAGCGATAACTCTGGCAGTGGTAGATGGATGGATTGGTGGGTGCACATGATTTGATGCAGAATGATGTGGTCCTTCTGAGGACCACAAATCCAGTAGCATGCAATTGACTAGGACCACTGACTTTGGTCCTATCTTAGATCCTATGGGTGAGGTAGAGAAAGCACCCAGGATACTGGTACAGGATCCATGCACCAATACTGGTCTGGCACACAGATATGGGCAATTGTGCACAGTGACATCAAGTTTCACAGAGAAAGGGATGATGACCAACTGTCCCAGTTTGCCAGGGACTGAATGATTTTCCAGGACTTTCAGTGTGAAAATTGGGAACATCTTGGTCAAACTGGGATGGTTGGTCACCTTAGGCAGTTGCTGGCAGAAACACTCAGTAGCACCTGTTACCCAGACCATCTCCCTGGCAACCAGCTAGGGTTCATCTTGGGGGCAGATTGGAGGGGGAGGAAAGCGAAGTGAGGTTTTTTTCTGTTTTAGTGGAGGGAAGAGGTAGGAAAGAGTAGGGGTTGGTGAGTCAGAATGGCTAGGCCAATTGAATGGGGGGAGAGGGGGAAGAAGGCAGCTAAGTAGGAGACAGGACGGAGGTTGGCTTCTGGTCCAGGATCCCACCTATGCTCTCTGAGATCTTGGGCTCTCTGGTGCTGAGGAACATTACAACCTTAAAATAACAAGTATCTCAAAGAGTGCATGTATGTATTCATTTTTTCATTTACACATAGGTTTCGAATGCTCATATATTTATTTCTTCACCATTTTTGGAGTGCCTACTATGTGCCTGGCATTTTGCATATGTCGTACCATTTACTCTTCAGGCATAACCCTGTGACTTGTAGGTAGTACTGTTCTCATTTTACAGATGAGGAAAGGGAGACTCAGGAAATGTTTTCTGAACTAATTTTCTACATGGTGCACCTTACCTGGTGGAGCTGAGATCTTAAGTTAAGTATATCTCTGAAGTCCCTGGTCTTGCCAGCAAACCAGCATACCCATTGTGGACTATCAGAAGAGTTGCCTGGGGGCATCTGTTAAACAAAATTCAGGTACCCAGGACATTCTGGTTCTGTAGGTTAATAATGAAGATTCCTGACCGTAGTGGTAACAAGGGCTTCCAGGTGATTCCTAGGCCCTGACAATCCTGAGAAACAGCACTCTGCAGCCTGGGTGTCTTGAGGAGTTTATTAACTCCTGAGGGTACCATATGCATAATAACTCTGCAGAACACAGTGCAATAAGGTGTACAACCAAAAAATAGCATCGAGTCTTTGAATAAATAATTTTCTTGACTCTTTCTGTACGGTGATTTTCAATCTTGTTGGTAAAGTTCTGTGCAGTCTGGCCCTTGCCTATTTTGCTGACTATCCCCTCTTTTTTGGTATTTCCAGTACTCCTCCAAGTGCATACCTACCCTAAGCCTTTCCACTGGCTGATCCTTCTGAACTGGAACAGCCCTTTGCTGAGCCATACTTTCTCTCACGTGTTAGCATAAACATCACCTCCTTGGAGAGGCCTTCTCATTCCCTTGCAATCACTTTTCTTCTTTCTTAGTATTTATCTTTTGTTCATTTATTGCTCACATATCTTCTCCTAGTAATTGTAAATCTCTGTGAGGAAAGAACCCCTGTCAATTTTGATCAAAATTGTGCTATTAGTACCGTATATACTTGAGTATATACGGTAACTTAAAAGGTATTACATGTGACAGGGCCTGGCACATAGTAGGTTCTTATTGAATGTTGGTTGAATGAATGCATGAAAGAGAATACTCTTATGCATCACATTTGGATGAGAGTGTTCATATTCTTTGATTTTATACTTTGATTTTATAATTAAGTACCTTTATCTTAGGTCCAAAGTGAACCCCCCACTGCCATTTAATGCTTTTCCCCCTGGGTGATGAAAGGAGACCTCTTTCTTTTTACTATAATGTCCCTCTAGAGGCTTTAAGATTGTTATGAAATTGCCCCTCAATCTCTTACACCTTAGGTGAAATGTCTTAATTTTTAACCTTCTGCCAGTTCTTTTTATCATTTTAGTACCTCTTGTCTAATCTTTTTCTCTTAAATAATTGGGTTCACAACAGTTCCCAGAAGGTGAGTAGGGACATGGCTGGTGGTTGTAAGTTGAACATGAGATGCCATTCCAGGCCCTCTTGTATTTATGTCCTGCTATTCTTTATTGTTAAACTGTCTCCTTTAAGTTAGCACATGGCTAACTTAAGGTCCATTTTGGCCCCCAGATATTTTTTTAAGCCCTAAAGTTCCAGAACTTGGTACCACTAAGATAGTACTCCCTTGCCACGTAACACCTGTTGAGGTTTGCCTCCAGAGGGTCTAGGGTCAGGGCTGCCTTTTGCACTGGTGTGCCATACCTGTCAGATAGATGATGACTGCTGCTGTTCCCATGGCTGTGCCAGAAACGGAGGGAGATGCACTTCATACTCATGCTGTGTTCATGTGAAGCCCTTGTTGGTTTTATGTAGACTATGAAGACTCAAGAACGACTACGAGTACTGGCGCAGGGAAGTGGACCAGGTTCTGGAGCTAGGACACATTTCTGACTCATTGGAGAGGCAGTGTGGGAGAGGGAGCATGGATTTTTGAATTGGACTCACCTGGGTTCAAATACCAGCTGCACCACTTACTTTGAGATCAGTCTTTTCATTAGTTTCATTTGTTAAACATTGGACATTATTACTGTCTACCTTGTTACTGTCTAGGCTTGTTGTGGAAATTATTAAATGATGGTGTTTATAGAAACCTGGCGAGATCTCTGTGCGTGCTAGTTACCTTTCTCAGTGCCCCTGCACCTCGGGAAGATACGTGAGGATGTTCCTCTGTGTGTATCACAGAATCATGCCTTGTGCCTGCTGTCTGCATGTGAAGTGCTGCCTGGATGAAGATTTTCAGTTCCAATAACTTTTCTTTATTTACCATCTCTGGTTAGCCTGCTCTCTGCTACCCTCCTGTGGCCACCCTGACGCCTTGTCATTCCCGATCCTCTGCTCCCTCAGCGTGGCTGCTTTGCTGTAATGCAGCCTTTCCCCAGCTTTTTGGCAGCCCTTGCTCCCATGCCTCTGAGTTTCAAGCGCGCAAGTGAAATACTTTCCAGTTTAATTTTAGTCTTTTCTTTTCGGGTAGTATGAACTTGGTTCCTCTAACTTTTTTCATTCCTTTCTCATATGTTTCTCATTCTTTTTTACTATTTTTCTCATCTGTCAGAGATACAGTGTGAAATGTATCCTGCATGTTGAGAGTTTGGACCCATCAAGGTCTCTTCAAGTTTCAAATCCCACTATCTGTTGCCGTGCTCAGCACCGAATTCTCTTTCCTATGCTGAAAGAACAGTGCAGAGCTGACCCTTGACCAACACGGGTTTGAGCCACGCGGCCACTTACATACTAATTTTTTTCAGTAGGTAAAGCAGGTTCTCCATATCTGTGGGTTCTGTATCTGTAAAGCAAACAGGGATCACAAATACAGCATTAGGGAAATGTGAAACCCACGGATATGGAGGGCAGAGTTTTCTTGTAGGTTGGTCACACAGTTGGCCTGTGGCACTTCAGTGTGTATACATTTTGGTATATGGGAGGGAGGTTGGTGTGGAGGGCACAGGTGGTGGTGGTGGGGTGTCCTGAAATCAGTACCCTGGGGACACTGGGGGACAACCGCATTGCCATGGGGTATTTAGCATAGAAAGCTCCTCTTTTTTTCCCTTCAAATTTAAATCTCTTTAAATTAATAAGGAAAAGCATGCTCAATCTTGCCACCACAATGGCTGATGGTGGATCTTGGACAGACCCAGAATGTCAGCTTCACAATGAGGATGTGTGAACAAAGGGTTTATTTGCTTTCTTCCTCTTCTAATTGCATAGCAGTTTGAGCAGAGGGAATGCAGGATTATTTAGAATGGAGTAAGTACATTCACTAGTTTGCTTGAAAAATTGCGTGGATGAGAAACAAGGGAAATAAATTTGGCGAGAAGGCTTTAAACCAAATTTGGGAGGGTGAGATTTGAAAACCAGACATGAAAGAGCTTTATCTTTATTCCAGTGTCAGTTGGAAAAACTGTGTAGCAGGATGTTATGTGATTGGTATTTAAAAATTGATCTTCAGATTCAATCTGGTAAAGATGGTAGATTTTTTAATTTATAAATTCAGTGCAATACTATGCTAAGCCTCAATAAGATATTTTATGGAACTTGACCAGCAGATTCTAACATTCCCTTGGAAGACACAATCAAGAATAAATAGCTGTGATTTCAAAACAAAACAAAACAAAACAACACGTGAGGTTAGAGAGGGTTTTCTAGATATCCCAAGCTACTTCAAAATTATAGCAATTAAAACATGAAATCTTGGCACCATAATACACAAATGGATGGTACAGAAGAGAAAATGTAGTTACAAGCCAACTTGGAAATTTAGTATATGAAGAACTACCTTTGTTATATACTACACTTCCAGTCAGTGACTAAGGGATTGGACTATTTAAAGACATTAGGATAACTGACTATCTAGTTATCAGTTGGTATGAGGTAGGTCTATCCTTCTCCTATATCATATTTAACAATATATTTCAAATGGACTTGTGCTCAATTTTATAAACAAAACGATACTAAAAAATGCACATTTTGTGAGACAGGGTGTTGCTCTCTTGCTGGGGCTAGAGAATAGTGGCGTTACCCTGGCTCACAGAAACCTCAAACTCCTGAGTTCAAGCTGTCCTTCTGCCTCAGCCTCTTGAGTAGCTGAGAGTATAAGTACCTGCCACCACTCCTGGCTCATTTTTCTACTTTTTGTAGAGATGGGATTTTGCTTTTTCCCAGGCAGGTCTCAAACTCTTGACCTCAAGGGGTCCTCTTGCCTCAGCCTCCCAGAGTGGTAGGATTCTAGGTGTAAGCTGCCGCAGCCTGCTGAAAAAATATTTTTAAAAACTTTAGAAAAATATGTTTAATCTTGAAGTGGGAAAGCAAGTCACAAAACCTAGAATCCATTAAGGAAAGACCTGATGAGATATATTGCATGGTTGTTAAAATTGATGTAATTGTGGAACCTACCAACAAATTATAAAACTAAGTTACAGACTAAGGAAATTTTATTTACAACATATATGCCAAAGTATCAAAATTGATAATATGCAAAATACCCAGCAAATAATCATAAAAAAGACAAACAATCCAGTAGAAAATTGGGTATGAATAGGAATTCTCAGAAAAAATACAACTGTCCAAATGATCAACTGCATTTGGATTTTGAGAAATACAAGTTACAGCACCAAAGAGACCCTCGACTGTTAAAAAGCATCAAAGAGCTCATCAAATTGTTAAAAACAAAAATGATGGATGCTATTCAGCATTGGCAAGTGTTTAAGGAAATAGGCACCTTCATATATTGTTAGTAAGAATGTAAATTGGTACAGCCTTTTTGGAGATACTTTGGCAGAATGTATCAAAATTAAAAATGGAAATACCAGCAGTGCTATTTCTATAAATTATGCTGTAGATCTCTTCACACATGAGTGCCATGATTTATGTATAGAGATGTGCACCACATCATTTTTTCTCCAGTAGTGAAAAATTGAAAACAACCTAAATATTCATCAATACTGAATTGGTTAAATAAATTATGCTATATCACACTTTGTAACAACACATTGCAGTCAAAAAGAATGAGCTGAATTTATATCTACTAACATGGAAAGATGCATAAGGTGTACTGTTAAGTGAAAGCACAAAGAAAATAACATATATTCTTACCCCTTTTGTGTAAAGTGGGGGGAAAAGCCTAAAACAATATATGTGTACATGTTGAATTTCTGTACATGTAGCTATCTGTTTAGGCAAATGGTTACTTACTGGCTGTGTGACCCTCAGGCAAGATACTTTCCTTCTCAGTATTTTAATTTCTTTGTATGGAAATGGAAATAATAATTGTACATGTCCCCTAGGCTTGTATAATGTGAGAATTAAATAAATTCATCTATTTGAAGTGCTTTGAATAGGGTCTGACATGTAGTAGGCACTTGCTGAGTGTTTCTACCTTTCAGATACATGTTAAACTTGGGAAATTATTATGGGGTGAGACTGAGATTTAAGGCCTAAGAGGAATTATAATTACTTATATTATATACCTAATGTTTTTTCAATGATCATGTGATTAATGTATTGAATGATTGGCAATTTAAAAATATTAAAACTTATTCCAGGAAGATCAATTAAAAGGTGGTCATAGAAATCCAGGAGCAAAGTTCTACATCCCTGAGCTGGGGCAGTGGCATCGGGAACTGAAAGGACGGACAAGAGAGAGGGAGGAGACAGGAGCATCTCCCAGCTTTGGCTTTGGAACGACGTGGAAACTGTTAAACTATGGGAAGAAATAGCAGAATTAGGAGAAGTTTTTTGTGGTGTGTAGTATTTTGGGGTTGAACTGTCTTAGTTCAGGCTGCTATAACAGCATGCTATGAACTGGGTGCCCCAAATAGTGCATAATTATTTTTCACTGTTTTGGAGGCTGGGAAGTCCAAGATGAAGGTCATGGCCAGTTTCAATCCTGGGATGAGTGCCCTCTTCTTGGTTTGCAGACAGCCTCCTTCTCAATATGCCTTCAGGTGGTGGAGAAAGAAACCATCTCTCTTGAGTCTCTTCTTATATGGACACATTCCATTTATGAGTCAACCTTTATGTCCTAATTACCTCCCAAAGGGCTACCTCTACATACCCATACATTTGAGATTGGGGCTTCAACATATGAATTCGGAGGATACACAAACATTCAACCCGCAATAATCAGTTTTGTTTAAATTATGTGGAGTTTAAGATAATGGGGACCCATCTTATAAAAGACAATGGATAGACTGGACATAAAAACTGGAGCTCTGGAGAAAGTTGAACATTCTATTACTTTGAAGTAGAGTAGCAGAAAAAGTTGAAAGTTCTCAGGTCTTATTTTCAAATAGTTCCTATCTAATATTTCCATTATAAAAATCAAGAATCATGGTAAAATGGAACAAGCTCAGGGCTAGGAGGAGAAAGGCCTCTTCTAGTGGATCTGTTTATTCATTTTTTTTTTTTTTTTTAACAGGAAACACAGATTAAGCAACTACCCTGTGCCAGGCCCTGGCCAGATTGCCAAGGGTAGAAAGAACTCAAGTGGCTCTCTGTGTGGTAGGAACAGACATACATGAAATTGATGGCCTTTACAGTGTACTCCAGGAGCCATACACACAGGGTGAAGCAGTGGCGTGAACATGGGTGTGATCCAATCTGCTTGGGGCTGTGGTGGATGTCAGCAAAGACATAATAGAAAATGAGGTGATTGAGCTGAATCTGCACGGAGGAGGAGCAGTCTTCCAGAGAGATGGGAGGATGGAGACGAGAGAAGGGCATTCCAAAATGAGGAAACACTGCAGACTGCCAAGACAGGTTAGCATGGGACCAGGTTTTTTTTCTGCCCAGGATTTTTAAAAAGCAATTTTTTTTTTTTTTCCAGCTGGGCTCAGTGGCTTATGTCTATAATCCTAGCACTCTGGGAGGTCAAGGCAGGTGGTTGCTTGAGCTCAGAGTTCAGGACCAGCTTGAGCAAGAGTGAGACCCCATCTTCACTAAAAATAGAATAATTAGCTGTGCATTGTGGCAGGTGCCTGTAGTCCCAGCTATTTGGAGGCTGAGGCAGGAGGATTTCTTGAGCCCAGGATTTTGAGGTTGCTGTGAGCTATGACACCACAGCACCCTACCCAGGGTGGCAGAGTGAGACTCTGTCTCAAATAATAATAATAATAATGATAAAGAAAATAATTTTGTTTTTCACTTAGGGAGCTGAAGGATTTCAGCATTGCACAAATAAGCCGAGGAGTGGGAATAGGAGATAGTAGTAAATTAAGTTAAAAAGATGGACAGGAATTGGGTGATAAATGGCCTAGAGGCCTTTCTCTAGGCAACAGAAAAACACAGAGCATTTCCCCTCAGTGGCTCGGTTGGCAATGAAGCTGAGTGGTAGAAGGGCAGCGTGGGTGGTTACTGGTAGACCAATGAGGAATTATTAAAATGTTTACATAGCCCTTGTTACAGAGGAAGACTGTCTGAACTAAGCCAAGAGCAATGGGAATGGGGACTGAGGTATAGATCTGAGAGCTTTGCAAGAGGCAGAATGGATAGGCCTAAGGAGCTGATTATGTTTGGAGGATAACGACAGGGGCAAGGTCTTGACAAGCTCCTTGTTTATGGCTGGAGAGACTGGATGTCTGATTTTGTCTCCCCCAGACTGCTTTTATCAAATCAATCTTCTCCTTTCAATTTACTGTTATGTAGCCAATTCTGTTAGCCGATTCTGCTCCTGTAGTTGAGATCCCCATAATATCTTGACTATTGCAAAAGCATAGCAGCCAGTGATCTCTGTAAAATGCAAATCAAATCCCAGTTCTCCCTTACTTACATCTCTTCCCTGCCCCTACATCTTCTGCAGGATCAAAATTGGTCTTTAACTCAACATATGATGAGCTCCATGATCTGCTCTTTGCAGCCTCATACTTTGTCACTTCCGGCCTGGGAAGTGGAACTTAAGCCACAGTTCTTGCTTCTTATAAAGACATGAGGGTTCTGGGCTATGTGATTTCTTGTACCATCCTCTTTTCTCTGAATGCTTTTTCTCCTTGGCTTCCCCAACAAACACACACATACACAAACACACACACACCACTCACACACATACATATGCACACCACATACAGATACACACATACACCAATAGCACCACCACACACACATACACACCACTGACACACCACATACCACACACACATACATACACAAAACACACATACCCCACACATACACACTACACACACATACACACCACACACACATACACACACACACCCCACCAAACACACACATAGGCACACACCACACACACACTACACACACACACACACACCACATACACACACATCATTCATACACCCACAAACACACACACACACACCCCACACACAAGTCTCTCCACAAACCCAACCTCTTCTTTCACTCTGGTTGACAGCTGTTCTTACGTTCGACCTCCACATACGTCAATAGCTCTAGAAAAACTTTCTTAAACTCCTCAGACAGGAGTACTTGACAAGACCTCTCTCTCCAGTCAGGCAGCTTTGGTTTATGATTCTGTTTATTTTTCTTTTTCTCCCTGTGCCTTTATTAAGGATAGATAAGGTGTTATCATTATGTATTGCCAAGACCCAGCACATTTCTTGTAATACAGGAGGGATTTACAGGTTTGTAAAACAAATACATTAATAAATGAGTAGGGGGGTGGTGCTAAGTATTAGCTAAATTAGTGGATTATGAACAGCATAAGATTTGTGGGGAAATACAAGCTCTGATGTACACGTTTCACAGTTGAGCTGCCCGTGAGTCATCAGGGGTGATAATCTAAAGGCAGCTGAGTATACCAATCTGGATTTCATGTGAGATACAGACATAAGGGGTTTCAGCACATGGTTAGCAGTATGTGCTGTAGCGCCATTTAAGATGGTCCAGCGAGAAAATACAAAAGCAGAGAGCTGAGGCACACTTTAGGGCAGTGTTTTTGACCACAGACCACAGAAGAAAAAAAAAATGTATTGACTCAGAACACACATGCCCATACATATACATTCAGATGTAGCTGAAACAAAAAATTCATGAAACAAGACATGGTCTTTTTAGAGTGCAATGCCCTCTGATATTTTCTTTTTCATTCTGTCCTGTCCTATCCTATCATTTATTTTCTCTGCCAGGTAATACTATAAAAATGCTGCTAGCCTCCTGACTGGCAGTCTGTTATGCACGCTGCTCTTGGAACACTGATATTTAAGAAGGAAGAGGAGGAGCTGGTGAAGAAGACAGGGAAGGAGGGTGAGGACTAGGAGGCCAGTGAGAGAGGAGCCCCCCAAAGCCAGGGAGCAGACATTCCTGAGGGTGCAGGCGTGGTCCCTGGTATGGAGTGTTGCAGAAAGGTGACGTGAGACTGTCGAATGTGACAATTAGACCGTCAGTGATCTTAGTGAGGACGTTTGGCAGTAGCTAGGCTGGGGTGGGTGTGTGGGAGGGAGGGGAAAGGGCACAAGCTATTCTTTTTAAAAATAGAGACCATCAGGTACCAGTCTATTGAGGATTTTCCCATCGTCCATCTCATTTACTCCTCATGATGAATGACCTTACAAGCTAGGCGTTATTACTTCTCTGAATTTTTAAAATCAAATGAGTAATCTGAGTCTCAGAGTCATTCAGGTGGCTTAGATGCCCATCGGCACACAGACTAGGATTCAACCCTGGTCATTTTGACTTGAAAGTCTGTAGTTTTCTAACCGAATAATAACTGTCCGTCTATTTTTGTAATATTGGATAAATAATTTAATTTCTGCAGGTCTGAGTTTACTAATCTATGTAATTACAGATGGAGAGGCTTGACAAAAATTATAGACTACAGAAATATAGAAAATAAAGAGCAAACATTCACCCACTTAGCATTATCAATCTTTAGATTTTTTAACTTATAAAAATAATACAGTCGTTAAGGCAAAAATTCAACTGATGCATAAGGTTAAAAGAGACAATTAGTTTACAATCCTTTCCCATTTTGAGTGCCGTGTGATTCCTAGAAGAGCTTATTTGATATTTTTTGCCTCAAGTGTATCAGTTAAGATTGAATACAAAGCATTTTACTCTTTCCTTCACACTCTGTATTGGGGGTCTGGGAGTGATTCCAGGCAGGGTGCTCTTCAACACACTGCTCTCAATTCCTCTGGATATGCACCCAATAGTGGGATTGTGGGATCACATGGTAGTTCTGCTTTTAATTTTTTGAGGAGCCTGCTTCCTGTTTTCCATAATAGTTGGCTGGAGTTAACTATTCCATGATACATACATACATACATACATACATACATACATACATATTGAAACATCAATGTGTATACATTATCTGTCGGCTTAAAAAATTAAAAAGAAAATTTAAAAAGAGTGATTCAGTGACACTGTACTGAAATGAAAAGAACACTGAATTGGGAGTCAGAAAACTTGGAATTGACAACCACGGTTGTGAATGACTGGCTGACTGATCTTGAGCAAGTCATTTTATTCATTTGGACACCAGTTTCTTATGTCTTAACTGAAGGTAGCTGGGAGGAGACTGGGCCCCTCTGGAGGACATCAGAGAGAGCTCACTGACTCACCGGTGCAATGCAGCTCGTTCTGCCTTTACTTTCCCTGTGGCCTTTCTCAGGCCTGTTGTCCCCCTGTCCTCCCCCCCATCTGATCCTTAGGACACTACTCTGTGATTACAAACATGGGAAAGAGATCTGGAAGGAAAGATTTCATATTCTTGACCCTGGAACAAACTACACAGGGAAGCTTGTGGCCCTCAGCAGCACCTTCAGAGGTGCTGACCAGCCTGGAGTGGCCACAGAGGTCAGAACACCAGACTGGGTTCTCCCCAGTCCCTACTTGTGAGCTGAGTGACTTTGGCTAAGACATGTGTCTTTGATCAAGGTTCTTCTTTTGTAAAAGGAGGATAATAATAATCATTCTTCCCATGATCTAGGATAGTTCTGATGATAAAATGAGATAAAGAATTCAAAATACTTTTATCATCATTATTACTGCCATTAATACTGTTTCTTAGAATTGGAGAGAGGTGTAGCATGAAGAAGGACCTTGAAAATTCAACTACCATCTTCTGCAGGAGGAGACCCTGAGCCTGAAGGAGATAATTGGCTTACCTGAGGTAAAAATGCTTCCCCTGGACCTTGCCCTGTCTCCAGTTTGGGGACTGGATGTCCTTTAGGAGAAGACATTTAGGAGATGGACCCTCCCATGTAGTCAGTGTCTAGCTCTGTATAAGGAGAAACCATGCACTGACCCTGCTGCTGTTTGTCAGACTTAAGGTTCCTATGTAAGGACAGGTTTATTCTCTAGGATAGAAACTGTTCATGGTCATTCCTTTTTGTTCAATTAAACTGATGCATTGTAGAAGATGAACACCTTTGTCTCTCACCTTTGTGGAGCTCACTTAACTGCGTTCACCTCCAAGCTTCTTCTAGGCTGAATGGGGAAGTGGAGCCTTGGTAGGCAAAAAAGGCAACAAAAGCTCAATTTGCTCATAATATAAGGCAAAACCAATGTTCTCCAATCCTTTGGCTATAACCATGGAACCACTGACCCTTTAAGGATCAATCTTCTAGTTCTTTGGCCTCTGGCCTAGAGCATCTGGCCCTTTAAGGACCAGGGGCCCCATAGGGACTGAAGATTAAGGAGCCTGGTTGCCAGCCCATCCCCATAGCAACTCAATACCATGGGGATTAGCAGGGCCCTATTCAGGGCCTCCAGTTTTAAAGCCAGTGGTTCAGAGTTCCAGCCAGAGAAGTTTAACCAACAGAGTTGTGTTATAGAGCCAGACAGGGCTCAAGATGTCTGAGCATGATCCTGGGAAGAAGGGGAGCACCAGCAAGTCGTTCTGGACAAGCCTCAGCAAGCTGGTACTCTGTGGACCGAGTGAAGAGGGTTCTGAAGTACAGGTACTATAGACTGAAAATTCAGGGATAGGAGATGATCTTTTGCAAGCTGGTCTGTATGGGTTGAGTGAAGGAAGTTCTGAAGAACAGATATCCTAGACTGAAAACTCAAGGAGAGGAGACCAGGAACAGAAGGATAGGGAGCAGGGAAAGTGGTCTGGAG
The DNA here is from genome assembly GCA_963574355.1 of Loris lydekkerianus. Taxonomy (NCBI): domain Eukaryota; kingdom Metazoa; phylum Chordata; class Mammalia; order Primates; family Lorisidae; genus Loris; species Loris lydekkerianus. The sequence goes on along the minus strand of CAUYPK010006128.1, from coordinate 2,448 downwards.
AATGAAATCTGGAGGAAGGGAAAAGAGGCCCTGAGAGTGAAGGACTGACAGTAACTAAGGGTCCAAGCAATGGAGATAATGACATGGGGTTTGGAGGTCGGGAAACTAAGAGGACCTTGAGGACGATGACTAAAGGGGCAGAGAGGGAGGAGAGCAGAGGGCTGAATGTAGGGGAGACCATGAGCAAAAGTGTTTGGAGTAGATGGATCCTAGTGCAGAGGAGGACAAACGGGGACGTGGCTGAGAAAGTGGGGATTGCTGCTAGGAGCTGGGGAGTCAAGGGTTAGGAGATGCCGACTGCAGTGAAACAGGCATAACGTGGAGAGGTATGGACAGAGGGGGAGAAGAACATTTCAAAGCAGGAAATGTTTAAGGATTATTTATCCTGAGGAAGGAAGAGAAATGATGGGGCTGGCAAGAAGGAAACTTGGGAGAGGGGAGCTAGGACTGGACACACAAAGAGGCAATGGCTTGGGGTTGGAAACGGGCATAGAGAGCCCCAATTCTAAAGAGGAGAAAGGGGGTTGAACTAGAAAGTTAGCACCTGGAATTAACTTACTCGTTAGGCCTGGGTGAAGCAGACAGTTTCTCTCCAAATTTCCAGAAAAATCTGGCAGGACATGACAGCCCACTGCGCTTCCATTTGTAAACGCTGTTGGCTTCCTCATCCCTCTGGACCCCAGAGAGACTTCATGTCTTTGGAGACACATACTCTGGAATTCTCAACACCACTTTCTGGAGAAGTCTGTCAGAGTTAGGAGAGAGGCAATCAGGAAAGGGAGATTTAATCTCCAGCTTTTTCACCATTTCTGACTCCTTCAGGAGTGTGATTCCATTGTGTCCTTGACTAGCCCTGGCGATCTAGCCCATTGTCAAGATAGGGTGGTCTGGGTCTACTTCGGTGAAGGTTTGGTAACTAAGTTGGACTGAGCTAGACCTGCAATGGTTTTTGAGAGTTGGATGGGATGATCAAAGGAAAATTCTCTGTGTATTTACCTTCCTTTGACTTGATCTTCAGGCTCAGTTATCACTTGGATTATCTCACTTCTTCCCTCTTAGAGGGTAGGAAAGGGCATGCCTAGGGAATAAAAAACTTGCAGTCAAGTTCACAGGCTAGAAAGGAGGGAAATAGAAGGCTTTGGGAACATAACTGTTTTATGATGATGAGACAGAAAAATGTGTGAGAGGAATAAAGATATGAGTATGAGGCAAGACCCCCTAGGACAAGTGTCTGGAAAAAAATAGAAGTGCTTTTGCATAGTAGGTATGTCCATTTCACCTTTCTGTAAGGGTAAGGAGTTATGAGCTGACCATAGGCCAGACACTGCAGAGTGCCTTTCCCAGCCTTCCTGGGGGGTGCTCACAGGAGGCAGGAGGTGACTGACTCTTGGGGGTGACTCAGTAAGAGGGGGCTGAGACCAGATGAGGACATGAGGGGTGATACATGGAACTCACTTCTAGAGAGTGTGCCCACAGTGGATGTGCATGAGTCAGGTTTGGGGCATTGTAGAGACTGGGGGATGAAAGTATGCTGTGTAAGGACCATGCTACCCAAATGGCGATTTCTCTGTCCTACTGCATCTCCTATCCCTCAGCATTTAAACCATGGACTAGTTGGTACAGGTACCTGTAGGGAAACTGTAAGTAGAACCACAGTAGAAAGGGAAATATTTTTTGGTCATTTATCATATGTATCCCAACAACACTTTATGAATGAAATAATATGTGAGCATCACCAGTTTGTGTGTGGGGTCACAGAGTGGTATTCAATTAGAGGCATGAGTAATGCTTGAGTCACAGATCTTTGGAAAATTAAATCAGTACAAATTCTTTTTGGAAGGGGAATATGTGTATCTTTGTAAGGGTTTACATAAACACGAATGACATACACGTAGTTTAAAAGAAGAAAAAGATATACTGTCATCAGTCATTTTGAATGACTGAACCTCATCTTTCCTGCCCCTTTTAGCTTTGTTTTTCTCCTTGCTTTAAATTGGAAAATTAGTTTAGAGACATTCTTCTCACTATCAAGAAGTTTTCTCTGATTTATAGATAATAGAGTAGAATAAGAGATGTTGGAGACACCACCTCTTATTTGAGAATAGCCCTTGGATGAAGTGCAGAATATTTTTGTTAATATAAATTGTAAGTATGTAAGGGTTCCTGTAAAGATTCTTGCTATGGCAAGCATTGTTTTTTTTTTTTTTTTTCTGGAATGGCGAGACTTCTGCAGGTGGTGGGAAGGGGATAGAAGGAGAGGGCAGGGAGGGGAGAGAGGAGGGTGAGTGGAGGGAGGGTGATTGGTGGGACCACATCTACTGTGCATCTTACAAGGGTACATGTAAAATTTACTAGGTGTAGAATATAAATGTCTTAACACAATAACTAAGAAAATGCTGTGAAGGCTATGTTAACCAGTTTGATGAAAACATTTCAAATTGTATATAA
>CAUYPK010006127.1:0-13262 GCA_963574355.1 Loris lydekkerianus | reverse complement strand
TTTTTTCAGCAGCATAACATCTGCTCTTTTATTGTGAACAGTTAAAATAAATGGTGCAAAATAAATAATATCTGACTGGTCTTTCCGTATTCTGATTTACAGGTTTTTTTTCATATCCTGATTTATAGTTTTTTCTTGTTATTTGTGTAAAAGAACATTAAAAGGACACGGATATTGTTTTAAACAATAAAATGGATGAAGAAGCACTGACATTACAACTTGGAATGCCATGTTGTGTGAGACATGTATTTAATAGGAAAGCCTTTTTGTTTTTTGAGACAGAGCCTCAAGCTGTCTCCTTGGGTAGAGTGCCGTGGCACCACAGCTCACAGCAACCTCCAACTTCTGGGCTTAAGCGATTCTCTTGCCTCGGCCGCCCAAGTAACTGGGACTACAGGCGCCTGTCTCAACACCTGTTTTTTTTTTTTTTTATTGTAGTTGTCATTGTTGTTTGGCAGGCCTGGGCTGGATTAGAACCCGCCATCTCTGGTGTATCTGGCTGGCACCTTAGCCACTTGAGCTACAGGCAATGAGCCAAGAGGAAAGCCTTTTGGCTGAGATTTTCTTTCTTTGTGTGTGTGTGTGTCAACTTCATTCACATACCTACAATTCTCTCCTTTATTGCGTACGATCCACCAATGGTTTTTAATATTGTCACATAGTTGTGACCACCACCACAATAAATTTTAGAACTTTTCCAAAGCATGTTTTTCATCAAACATAAATTTCATGCCTTTTAGAGGCTAACGCCACCATCCCCACCCTGCAAAGCTCCCACACACCCCCAGCCCTAGGTAATCACTAATCTATTTTTTATCTCTATAGATTTGTCTATTTTGGACCTTTCATATAAATGAAATCATATAATATAAGGTCCTTTGAAACTGTGTGTAAGATTTTGAACGGTTTATTTAATGATATAACGACAGAATCTTTATTTTTTGAAGTCTATAGATAGCTTTGCTGCAGCACAAAATACACTTCATGCTATATCAGCAAAGTACTGCTTTGTGCTGGCGTTTGTCCAGCACACAGCAGATCCAGTAATCATGATATTCCGTTTCACACGGCAGCACGATCATTTAAAGTTCACTCAATGGGCTGCAAGTTATTTTTTATTAATAAAAATACGGTTTTATGACCCGGGTATTGTAATCTAAGTATACTGATTTATTTTGGAATGAGCTTTTGCAGATATAAAATACTAAAATCTTTTCTCTTTTCTATAATCTACCCTGAAGTCAGGAAACCATTGCTCATTTCCCAAAGTGGATTAGTTATTTCTTACTTGCTTGACTTTTCTTTTTCTTTCTCTTTGTAGATGCGAAGCACCACAATGAACAATGGCATGACAGTTTTCTTACCTGAGAGTATCCCTTTATCACTGTGAATATGCATCCTGCCCTGGTACCATTAATTACTGCAATAAAATGAGTTATTAAGCCAGGCCTGGTGGCTCAGGCCTGGGATTACAGTAAACAGAGCCCCAAAGAGAAAGAGATGAAGGACATGGGGGTAGGCCACAGGGCCAGGAAATGACAGATGTAGGTTTTGACCCACCTCCCACTGACACCTAAGTCTGAATTCCTTTCATTAAGATACCCCGACATTGTCTTTTGGCTTCAGGTAGAAAGCAGAAGCAAGAAAAACAGAGAGGAAACAATAGAATATGCAAGGAGAAAATGAGCTTTCTGCAAACTGTCAACCTTAAATGGAGATTCAAGTTATACAATTCAAATGAGTTTATTCAAGGACAAAGTTTGAAGATGGTCACTAGAGGGGTCACAGACTCCAAAAACAGGGGTTCGGGGCTCTGAGTGAAGAGGTTTGAGGGCCGTTTATATACACAAGGTCTGGGAAGCCTAAAGGATGTCAACATTTTCCATACAAGGTTAACACATAGTTATAGCAATGTGATTGGCTACAGGCAGTGTTTCTTTTGTGAAAGGGTATATTTAACATTCCACATGATGGATGTAATAGTCAAGGGGTCTTTTATCTTAGTCAAGGGGCCTTTTATCTGAGGCGCCATCTGGTCTGAGCCAGGATCAAGAAAATAAGGAAGGAAACTGATCTATAACAAAAGGTCAGTAATTAGGTTGTGCTCCACGACTCTCTAAAGTCAACCTTCCTAGGCTCCTAACAACTTTTAGAAGCCCCAAAGAAATTGAGATGAATTTCTCATTTGGGGGGCCTCCAAACTAGAAAGGAGGCTGGAAGCACTGTGGAAACAGAGAGCAAAAGGGCCATCGCCTGGAGCTCTGAGTAAAGTCTCATTTGGCTTAAAGAAAGGACACTCATTTAGGGAGAAAATGGAGCGTTTGGAGGATGAGAACATGTTTTCCCCTCCTTGGACATTCAGAATTCCACAGAGGGGCTCAAAGGCTGGCTCCCTTCCCCCAGCCCTGGGAAAGAATTTTGGAAAGCATGGGCATCTTCCTTTGGTACCTAATTATCTGGGACTCACACAGCCTGGACCTGCGCTGGGGAGGAGAGAGCGCATGGTGGCTTCCGGCTGGCCACCGCCTGCCCCCTTGTGTTGTCCCTGAAGACCCTGCTGTACACACTTCACACGCGGGGTCTGTCGCAGAGGAGAAGAGAAGCTTTTATAAGGAGCAGGATCCAGTAAGAAGGCCTTTCACAGATACACAAAAGCCCATGATGTATTTTTCCCTGTCCTGAATTTCAATTAGCATCTTTGGCAACAAACCTGAAAATGACTCATTGAGAAAATGTCCGCCTTCAGTATGCAGATTAAGGCCACTGAAATATAACATATGTATTAAGAATTAATGCTAGCCAAACAAGCTCTCAGTGTGTATGGGGGGAGATATTTCATAACAGTATTCTTTCATGATGGTTATTTCTTTTTAAAATATTTTTCTTTGTTCTTTTCTTTAAATTCCTGTCACTAGTTTTACCTAAAAACTCCTGATAATTATCTTTTGGTTTTACCTGTTTAACATTTTAGTGAGTTGAATAGTGAGATAAAATACGTTCCCATCCCATTTAATTAATCAAAGGAGGTGTGACAGATCTCTAACTTTTCACTTGCACCTCTCTTATTCAACTGGACCACAATCAAACTTCACTTTCAGTAACGCTCATGTTCTTCGGCAACAACGAAATTGAGAACTCTTAAAATGTGAACGTTCCACGTGGTACCATGCCACTGGCCCGACCCTGTCACGCACCTCTTCCCCCGCCTTCTTTCCCCGCCCCTTCTCCACAATAAAAATAAAAAATAAATAAATAAATATTAAAAAATAATAATAAAATTAAAAATAAATAAATAAATAAATAACTAAATATGAACGTTCCAGTAAAACCAGGACTGCCTTTTTGTAAGGAATCATCTATAACACAAATATAGCAACAATCATATTCAGATTTTAGAGATATATCGATTATTTTTGCTATTCACATACCATATTAAAATGTTTTATTCATCATTATTTTAATCTCTTTCATTAAGAAATTGAGACTATGAAACTAGTGATATTTTGGATCAATCACAATTGTGAATTAACGCATGTGTGGGGCTCATGTTATGATCCATTCTAAAACAAACCAATTTTAGGCAAACATACAATTAAATCACATTTTTTAGCGCTCAAAGGCAACAATTTTAACATATATTCCTAATGGGTTATTGACCAGTGATTTAGCCATCAGATTTATATCAGAAGGCAATTTAAAAGTGTTAGAACCCAGATAACCTCCTATATGACTGCTGGAAATACTAAAATAATTCCTGAAATATTTACCAATCTTTGTCTGAAACATTTTCTCTATAATTCTCTTTGAGACGGATGCTGGCTGCTGCAGCCATAAACCAACCCCTTAAGACCAGGGGACGGGGTAAGGAGGAGGAGTAGAGAAGAGCAAAACAGGTAAGAATACCGTAGCTCTGAAATGGTGCCAAGCACCATGACCCCCTGACTGGGCAGACCGAGATAAGAATTTAATAAGCTAGAGCTCTAAAAAAGAAAAATTGTTTTACCTGTCTGCTAATTGCCAGATCTGCTTTATGTTATCTGTCTGCTAAATCACAAGGTCTGCTTCTGTAAAAGGGGTCATTGTGACCCCACGCTTGCTTTTTGCTTCTTTGCCAGCTTTCAGCCCAACTTTTTGGTTCCTTTGCCAACTTTCAGACTATTAAAACCCCAATTTCAGACCCTTCCACGCTCTCTCACTTATTCTGCCTTAGACTTTGCTGAGACATCCCCCGGCTAATAAAAGGCTCCTTTTTGAACTCCTAATTTGAGTGGATGGTCCTTATCTCGCACCATAAGGTCTTCTTTTTGGATAGAAGCAAATTAGAAAGCTTTAAGTGCAGACTGGTAAAAAATGATTCTTTTAATATGAAGAATTACCATTAAATCATTCAATTAATAGTTCCTATTTAGTAGTTAGGTTTGAAGAGGCCTATGCTCAAAGTTTTCACCATCTAAGAAAATAATTCATATTTAGAAAAAAAAAAAAAAAAAAAAGAATAACAACCAAGACCACAAGAGTATACTATCAAAGTTTTGGAGGGCAGCATTTTTATTTATTTATTTATTTATGAATGACAGAGTCTCACTCCATCACCCTCAGTAGAGTGCGGTAGCGACATAGCTCACAGCAACCTCAAACCTTTGGGCTAAAGTGATCCTCTTGCCTCACCCTCCTGAGTAGCTGGGACTACAGATGGCTGGCACCATACATGGCTAGTTTTTTCTATTTTTAGTATAGACAGAGGTCTCACTCTTGGTCAGGCTGGTCTCGAACGCCTAAGCTCAAGCAATCCACCTGCCTTGGCCTCCCAGAGTGCCAGGATTACAGGCATGAGCCACCATACACCCAGCCTACCATTCATATTTATATTCCTTAAAAAAAAAAAAAAAACAAAGCAACATTTTAAAATAAAAATGTTATATTCACGTGTTTATTTGCAATATTACGTTTTAAATAAATCTGACTTTCTAATATATTGTTTAGTACCAAAATATGCTATAATTTAAATCTGATGACATATTAATTCTGGGATAATAAATAAATAACGACTGTTTAGAGTAGTGGACAGAAGGGGGTTCTCAAGGTGTGTTCCCAGAACTAGCAGCATCAACATCACATGGGAACTTGGTCTAAAAGCAAATTCTCAAGTCTCGCTTCAGACCTACAAAGCAGAAATTCCAGCAATCTATACTAACAAGTTCCTCTATTCTATTCTAGTATAAATAAGAAAAATCCACTTACAACAGCTGAAGCTTATCCAGAAAACAATTGCTCACAGTAGGTTGTCTGTTAGCTATTCAACATCAACTGTTTAGCAGTTAAAAAAGAAATAGGATAGACAGACAATGAAACAAAACAGAGAGCCTACAAACAGACTCACTAAAACTTAATAAATGACAGAGAAGTCACTGTAGATTAATAAGAAAAAGATGGGCTGGAAGGAAATATAGCAGAATATATTTACCACTTTGCAGCAGAAATTTCTTAAATAAGAAAACCATACAGGAAAAGATTACTAAATTTAACTACATTAAATTTCAATACTTCTCTGCTCATCCAAACATCATCTATAAAAAAATAAATGTAAAGGCAAACCACTAAGAATAGACATTTCTCACACATAAGAAATGCCAAAGATTTGTTTTTGTACTATTCTTCCAACAAGCATTTTAATGAGTTCTTATTATTGGCCAGACACTATTATAAGTGCTAGGGATATAGTAGTGATAAAAAACAAAAACTATGGGGACCTCTGCTTTCTTGAATGCCATTTCATTCCATTTTATATTCTTTTGAGATGGGAGTCTCACTCTGTTCCCCTGGGTTGAGTGCCATGGTACCATCATAGCTCTTAGCAACCTCAAACTCCAGTTTCCCAAGAAGCTAGGGCTAGAGGCACCTGCCAAATGCCCAGCTAATTTTTCTAGTCTTAGTACAGACCATGTTTGCTCAGGCTGGTGTCAACTCCTGAGCTCAAGCAATCCCTGTCTTGGCCTCCCAGAGTGTTAGGGTTACAGGTGTGAGCCATCACTTGGGGCCTTATATGCCTTGTTTAAACTAGACCTCATCAGTAAGTAAATTATGCAGTTTATTTACTTAAATTATAGGTAAATTTCATACGTTGTATGTATTTACATAGGGATCCAGAGGGAGAAATTTTGGAGGATGAGAGACAAGCATATGGGCAGACATTTGGCATTATGGCGGTATGTGAAGATGTCAGTATTGAACATTAACACCCACCACCCAACATCAGCCGTAGAAGGATGCCTTACAACAAAGTTGACCTCTGTCCGTCTTTGTCATTAGCCACTCCTGTCCTGGAGCTGCTGCCAGCATGTAACAGAATTCAAGCCTCAAAGCCAGTATTCCGGGGCAGGGCTCTAATTCCCACAAGGAGAAAAGGTTTCTCGTCGGTGGCTGAGGTAGTTTTCATTACCTTCAATCTCAGCTGTCATTATCTTGGATTTGAGACCCTAGATCTTCCCAAAATACCTTCCCAATGATGTGGTTTCAAGTGCTGCTATGGCAGCTCACATGAAGACTCTTTTAACAGGTATTAACTAGTGAGGAAAATAATTTTTAGAACGTGGCCTACCATAGTACTCTTACTGATAGTCACTCTACTGAAAGGAAAACCCCTTCATATAAAATTGACAACTATCCCATTTTACTAAAATTTGAAATGAAAAAATAATAGTTTCAAGTGTGTTTCTAGGACAAGAAGATTCTCCTGCAGGTACAACGCTCCTTTCTAATGAAATGACTCCTATCTCCCTTCCTCCTGCTGCTACCACAAGGGTCTGTTAAAAATAAAAGGTTTACGTGCGATAGAACTTTAGGGCTATGGCCTTAAAAGGGGAAATGACTTTCCAGAAATGACCTAAAGAGGAATGGTCTGTGCTGAGACGAGGAAATCTGTATATATATCATCATTACAAGTTTGAACCAATTTGCAAATAGTGAGGAACGTTTGTGCGGACCATGGCTATAAAAACAGACGCACAAGTAAATGAAGAGAGATGAACACTCATTTCAGGCTGCCTAGGAAGCTCTGGGATGCATGATGAGGCAGGTAACAGTGCGCATTCTTTCTACTTTAGAATTCCATTCTCCATTCTAAATGATTTAAGCAGCAAGTGAAGATGGAGAATCTGCTCTTGATTCAAACTGCTGAGCCTGAATATTTGCCCAGCCGAACCTCTTTAAAACTGAAGAATGAATTAAAAGAAAAAAAAAACTCTCAGGAATGACACTATAATTCTTAACAAAAGAACCAACTGAATGAATATATGTCTTAGTTTATAGTTACGTTTTTCACCTTCACACAAGACCGTAGCACGAGAACTTCTGCTACATTGCAGTTCTGAACATGATGTAGGAACAAAGAAAGGACTTTACTTTTCATCATAAGCAATTAGAAGTCAGAATAAAATATATGAAACAGCTGTTTTCAGACACCGAGCAGTAGGCTCTGCAGGACGGAGCTCTGTTGAAAGGGAAACAGATTGGAAGAGCCCTGGGAACACTCCGGCTTCTGCTTGGGGGCAACGTAAGAACTGCAGGTGCATGGAGGGGAGACCCAGAGAATGGCTTCTGCTTGGGGGCAACGTAAGAACTGCAGGTGCATGGGCATATAGAGAACGCAGAGGCCCAGCAGAGGTGAGGAGATGGAGTTTAGAGTTCAAGAAGCTGAGAATCCTGGAGAGGAGCGAGCTACACATAAAAATAACCCCAGAAATCTGCATTAAGTATTTCCCTGAGTCCTTCCTGGGTGCAAGGCTGCACACTGCACATGGGTATTCTATGAGAAACATTTTGCAAAATGCTAGAAGGACAAAGACACATAGGACAAGGTCTCTGCCTTCCAGGGGCTAAAATATAGTGAAGAATTTCACACTTGACTTTCGAATGTTCACCAGTTCTGAAGTAAAAGTCCCCTGGGTGCTGTTGTGTCTCCCACTGCCCGATTTTCTTAGGGATGCTGTAACAAGTTAGCAGAAGTGGCTTAAACGACAGAATTTATCCTCTCTCAGTTCTGAAGGTGCTGGCCGATTCATGCTCCTTCTGAAGGCTAGGAGATTCTTCTTTCTTGTCTTTTCCAGCTACTGGTGGCCTCTGGTGTTCTGTGTCTTGAGGCAGCAGAGCTCCAATCTGTCTGTCTTGACAAGGCCTTCTCTCTTATGTTCTGTCTTGCCATTTTCTGTCTAAGGACACCTGTCATTGACTTTAGGGGCCACTCTAACCCAGAATGAACTCATCTCTAGATCCTGTGCTTAGTTAAATTTGCAAAGACCCTTATTCCAAATAAGGTCCCATTCTGAGGTACCCAGGGTTAGTACGTATTGAGCTGTGAGATGTATCTTTTGGGGGCCACTATGCCATCCATTATGACCACTTTATTCTTATTTTTGATTGTTTTGCTAATGTGAAGGGTGGTAGGAGGCTGAAAGGAGTGGATGGCAAGGACATCAGGGAGGGACCTGCTGGTACCAGGGATGAGGTGGAGAGGGAAACAGGAGACTGAATAGGAAAAGAAGGAAGAAGCAGAAGACCCAGTTAACAGAGTAGCCGAGGAGTTCACGACTCTCTTCTCAGGCTCAGATGCAGACACAAGAGATCGCAATCAGAGTAGCGAAAAAAGAAGACATAATTTTTAAAAAGATAAAAAGCACATGTCAAGGCAATGGAAAAGGTTTGGAGACATTGCTCAAGGATTCTTGGTAATGAGTTGCATTTGCACAGTTATAAAAGTTTAAGGACATTTATAGGTAAAACAAGTGGGGGAATGAAGGATCTAAGGGAATTTCATCCCAAAATATGAGTTCTTGGCATAAAGAACATTTTGTTTTTGTTTTTTTTTATTATAGATAAAAATATGCACCATAGATGTGGCCCAACCCAATAAAGAACATTTTGAATTGAAGGCCACTCAAGGTTAAGAAACACTGGAGGAAGCCTTCCCTTACTGCACAAACTGGACTGGACTGATCAAAGGATCAAAAGGGACAATTGACTCCTCTTGTTATCCCCAAATATTTCAGGAATGAGGGTTGGGAATGTAGGTGGACCTAGCTCAAATCATTGGGGTCATAATCACTCTGTGATTTCCTCCCCTGGGCACCGTAAATAAATTCCTTCTGTTATTAATCTGCTTTCACTGTGAGTGAATCCTTCAGGGAACCGTTGGGGGAAGGGGAAAGTTTCCCCCTCCATCCTACAAACACATACATAGACCAGTATTAATAATTTTGTTATATAAGCACAGGACTTAACATGTGGTCATATTTAATAGCAACGACCCATGTATTACTTCATATATTACTGGATCTTGCCCCACCAGCTACTGCAACTCACCTCACCCCACCACTGTGTCTGAAAGTCCCTATGAACTGTCCTCCTGGGCCCACAAACAAGGCCTGTCAAGACACTAGCCACTTCCTTCCTCTCCTGCGCGGGGCCCTCCCAGTAATGTCCACTTCCGGGCCTCCACACCTCCCAGCTGGCATGAGGGGGCTTCACTATTACCTCTGATGAGCCTGTTGGGCACCTTCCTGCAACGGTCCACCAAGCCTTGCACCTAACTGTTGGGTACACCTGGTGCCAACACCGTAGTGGTGGAATTCTCCAGTATCAAAATGACACTGGTCCTCAAAATGCAAAGCCTCGCTGCATCCCAGGAAACACTAGTCACCCTATTTCTGTTTACCCTTTTCCACTAGGGTTTACAGCAATGCTGCTGTGTCTCAGTGGCTGACAGACTTTTACTCAGTGTCTTCACATCCCCACATCCTCTCTCTACGTGAGGCACACATCCATTCCACACACACACACACACAAACACCAGTAAGAACCCACACAGCTCCAGACAGAACACATCTCAGGGACAAGCACCAAGCCAGAACCACCCTCTAAGAAGGGATAAATTTCTGGGTCAAAAGAAGAAGTAGGAAGGGATGAAAACATAGTAAGAATGATCACTAGCCACACTCCATGCATCTAGAAGGACTTTGCACACATCTGGGATGGGCATATAGGGAATCTTTAAGTACTTGCTAAATGAACCAATGAGATGGAGAAATCGATCCTGTGGAAACCAAGGACTTAGGTCTCGGTAGGTAATAACGTCCCATTGCCATCCCAAATCACAGTCCTAGTCATCTAGGAACTCTCCTTCCTGTACCCACACAGGACTCACTGATATTTGCCCTTTATCCCACAGCCTCGCCAGGAAATTAGGTTTGAATGGTTGGGTGCTTGCCTAGAAGACTATTTTTTATTGAAATAGGAAATCTGATAAGGGAAAAATAAGCCGGGGAAATGGCCGGGTATTGAAGTAGTTTAAGTTTTAAGACCCTGGAGTAAAACAATAATTGCAAGGGGAATTCAGTCAGTGAGGGGGATCAGATGCTATTCACCCACACAACAAACTCTCCTAGGAATCCCAAGGGGCTGAGACAGAAATTCCATCTAGGAAACTAACCAATACCAGTTAGAGGAGGAGTGGCAGAAAATACCAGGGCTGAGAGCAAGGTCTTCAGCTTGTAGACTGTGTCCCAGACATGGGTTGTGAAATCAATTTAAGGGGGTGGATTCTAGCACTTTTTAAAAACAAGAGAATAGGATAAGGTAGGCTAGAATGGAGCAGACAATAATAGCCCACTGCAGACAGTAATGGTCAGCATTGTTTCATCAAAGTATTTTACTTTGGAATGTGTATGTACATGCATATCTATAACTATGCATGAATGCTCACACACATGTGCACGCAATCCTAGGTAACAATGGAAAAAGTATCGTTCACGTGGACTTCGTAAAAAAGTGTTTGAAAGTCACCGCTGTAGAGAAGGCAACCAGACAGAGTCATGGAGAGTCAGAGAGTATGCATCCCACTGAGAAGGGCAGCCACCGCTTAGCTCCTAATGATTTTCACTAACGCTTGTGCTTTTTGAGATGCCAGAAATCTGCATCTCTGTGAAATGCTTTTTAAGGTTGGCAGCAAATCCAACTAAACAAAACAGACCTCAAAAGAAGTTTAATATACTTGTTGAAGACATCCTGCACATACAGAGTTTGGTTTCTCCATCTTAGAGTAATGTTCTTATAAGCCTACCCTGCAGAAAGAAAGAGAGGTTATCAATCACTTTGTGTTTTTGTTTTTTTTGAGACAGAGTTTCACTATGTCGCCCTCGGTAGAGTGCTGTGACATCATAGCAACCTCAAACTCTTGGGCTTAGGTGATTCTCTTGCCTCAGCCTCCCAAGTAGCTGAGACTACAGGGCACCTGCCACAACGCCTGGCTGTTTTTTTGTTGCAGTTTGGCTGGGGCCAGGTTGAACCCACCACCCTGGGTATATGGGACCAGTGCCCTACTCACTGAGCCACAGGAGCCGCCCAGGAGTCTTTGAAGTCTTTAAAGGAATATAGGGGCTTGATAAAATGCTACAGAAATTCTTATGATCACTGAATCTACAATGAACAATACAAGTAACTTATTTCATATTACAGAACAAATAATTTTACATGTACATAATTGTATATATTTTTACTTCCTAAATGGAATGCGTAATCTTTTTTCCAAAGCTTTGAAATTTCTGGAAAATTTGACTTTCTAATGCTAGTCATGATTAGAAAAGATTTTATATTATTAAAAGGAAGTTGTTCAATTGTGCTTATTTGTGCTTAATGCTGAATGGCACAAACTAATTAGATACTGCATTTTGTTAATGTTATTCAATAAAATCAGACTGACATCCAATGAAAATTTGTTAGTGTGTTTCTTATCTCTCGTAATCATTATTTCCTTTTTACAGAGAAGTCTTTACTATATAGTGATAGAGGCAATTGATAGCTGAGTCAGAATTCAAATCCAGGTCTGTCTAATGACAAAGTACCTTTATGTTCATTAATCATCATTGTCTTTTTACAATTTTCCTTCTTATCTATTATTCCTTCAATTTTTCAAAACAAAGAAACTTTGTCCTATTGATTTTATATGGTAAAAGAGAAATCTTACTGGCTTTAAAGCCTGAAACTCGGACACTGGGTAAAGCCCAGCTTTATCACCTTCTTGTTTTATGTAGCCTTTGTCAAGTGAGCTGACTTTCGTAAGCTGCAGTTTCATGCTGTGAAGTGGAATAATAATCAGGCTGGGGGCCATGGCTCACGCCTGTAATCCTAGCACTTGGGAGGTGAGACTGGTGGATTGCCTGAGCTCAGGAGTTTGAGGCCAACCTGAGCAACAGCCAGACCCTATCACTACTTAAAATAGAAAAACTAGCTGGATATTATGGGCGCCTATAGTCCCAGCTACTTGGGAGGATGAGACAGGAGGATCGCTTGAGCCCAGGAGTTTGAGGTTGCTATGAGTTATAATACCACGGTACTCTACCCAGGGTGACAGAATGAGACTCTGTCTCAGTTAAAAAAAAAAAAAAAAATCACATGTATATCAGAGGATAGTTGTGATGAGTAAATTGGATAAATAATGGCAAAATCTTGGCTAAGTGCCTCACGAGCAGTTGTGTTCAATACATGCTCTATTATTAATAACTGACACACATGCCAACATTTATTAAAGGTTTCATAAGCCCCACTTTCCATGTCCACAACATCAGGCACAGACCAACTGGTCTGTGGAACAATTTTGATCGCATGTCTGGGTGTCCTATAATGGATGACATTTACCGATGACATTTAGCTGAGACCTGAGTGATCAGAATGGCCAGTCATGTGGGCAGAACACTGTAGGAAACTGAACAGCAAGAGCAAAGGCCCTAAGGGCGACAGCAGCAGCAAGTGGGTCAGTGTGGCTAAGGCAGTGTGGATGAAGCGGAGTGAAAAGTTGGTTATTTTTTCCAAGCTGGTCTTATGCTCCAACAGTAGCATAAGAAGATTTTCAAGGCAGTGAGTAGGGCCGGGCAGGGTGGCTCACGCCTGTAATCCCAGCACTCTGGGAGGCCAAGGCAGGTGAATTAATTGCCTGAGCTCACAGGTTTGAGACCAACCTGAGCAAGACCCCATCTCTAAAAATAGCCAGGAATTGTGGCAGAAGCCTGTTATCCCAGCTACTCTGGAGGCTGAGAGAAGAGAATCACTTGAGCCCAAGAGTTTGAGGTTGTTGTGAGCTATGACACCAAGGAACTATACACAGGGTCACAAAGTTATAATCAGTCACAAAAAAGCGGTGGAAAAAAAAAAGACACAGAGAAATAATAAACAAAAAATAAATAAATTTATAATAAGAAGAAAATAATAAAATT
>CAUYPK010006124.1:0-18233 GCA_963574355.1 Loris lydekkerianus | reverse complement strand
TAGAATGTGTTGGGTAATATTCCTTCTTTTTCTATATTTTGGAAGAGGTTTAGTAGTATAGGTACTAGTTCTTTAAATGTTTGGTAGAATTCTGACATAAAGCCATCTGGTCCTGGGCTTTTCTTTTTAGGGAGATTTTGTATAGTTGATGCTATTTCAGAAGTTGATATAGGCCTGTTCAACATTTTCACTTTGTTCTAGCTAAGTCTTCATGGGTGGCATACTTCCAAATATTGGTTGATTTCTTTCACATTTTTATATTTCTGAGAGTAAATTTTCTTGTAATATTTGTTAAGGATTTTTTGAATTTCTGAGGGGTCTGTTGTTATTTCATCTTTACCATTTCTGATTGATGAAATTAGAGATTTTACTCTTTTTTTCCTGGTTAGGTTGGCCAAAGGTTTATCTATTTTATTAACCTTTTCAAAAAACAAACTTTTGGATTTATTGATCTATTGTATAATTCTTTTGTTTTCAATTTCATTTAATTCTGCTCTGATTTTGATTATTTCTTTTCTTTTTCTGGGTTTGAGGTTGGAGTATTCTTCCTTCTCCAGTTGCTTGAGATGTCCCATTAAGTTATTAACTTCCTCTCTTTCCGTTTTCTTGAGGAAGGCTTGCAGTGCTATCAATTTTCCTCTTAGGACTGCCTTTCTAGTATCCCAGATTTTCTGATAATTCATGTCTTCATTGTTGTTTTGTTCCAATAATTTGGTGATTTTCTTCTTAATATCATCTATAGTCCATCTATCCTACAGCATAAAGTTATTTAGCTTCGATGTTTTTATATGGGTATGCAGATTCCTGTTGTTATTGAGTTCAACTTTTTTTCCATTATGGTCTGAGAAGATGCAAGGAATAATTTCTATTTTTTTTTAATTTTCTGAGGTTAGATTTGTAGCCTAGGATGTGGTCAATTTTGAAGTATGTTCCATGGGCTCATGAGAAAAATGTGTATTCAGTTTTGTTGGGATGAAATATTCTGTAGATGTCTGTTAAGTCCAGAAGTTGAATTGTTAAGTTTAAATCTAAAATGTATTTGCTTAGCTTCTTTTTGAAGAAGCTAAAGGGATCTTTTCAGCACTGCTACAGGGATGTTAATATCTCCAACTACTATGGAAGTAGTAGGAGGAAATCAAGTTGCTCATGTCTGTTAAGAGTTTCTCTTATAAAATGAGGTTCATTCTGGTTGGGTGCACAAGTATTAATAATTGAAATCTCATCATATTGAGTATTACCTTTAACAAATATGAAGTGTCCATCCTTATCCTTCCTTATTTTGGTTGGTTTAAAGCCTATTGCATCTGTGAATAAGATTGCAATGCCTGCTTTTTTCTGTTTTTTATTTGCCAGGAGTATAGATGACCATCCCTTCACCTGGAGTCTATATTTGTCTTTTAATGTAAGATGAGATTCTTGTATGCAGCAGATATCTGGCTTGAGTTTTTGTATCCAGTCAGCCAACCTGTGCCTCTTTAGAGGACAGTTTAAACCATTCACATTAATTGAGAATATTGATAAGCCTTTCGAGAGTGCGATGGACATTTTCAATCCTTTTGGGACTGTGGAAGTTGGAATTTGATCAAAATTTTCTGGGTGGGTTTACTTTTGTGGTGGAGGATTACACTGGTCTTTATGGAGGATAGGACTGAGAATATCCTGGAGAGCTGGTTTAGTTAAGGCAAATTTCTTCAACATGTCAATGTCATTAAAGTATTTAATTTCTCCATCATAAATGAAACTTAGTTTAGCTGGGTACAGGATCCTGGGTTGAAAGTTATTTGTTTTAGGAGATTAAAAGTCGATGACCATCCTCTTCTAGCTTGAAAGGTTTCAGTAGAGAGATCTGCAGTTATTCTAGTATTGTTCCCCTTGTAAGTAATGGTTTTCTTTTGTCTGGCTGCTTTCAGAATTTTCTCCTTCACATTAACTTTAGTGAAATTGATTATGATGTGTCTGGGGAATGTCTTATTTAGGTTGAGTCATGCTGGAGTTCTGAAACTGTCTGCTATCTGAATTTCAGAATCTCTTGACATGTCTGGAAAGTTCTCTTTCATAATCTCATGGAGAAGAGACTCTGTGCCTTGTGAAGCCACTTCATTGCTATCGGGATCCATATAAGATGTATATTGGTTTTCTTTGAATTATTCCAGAGCTCTCTGAGAGATTGATCTGTTTTTGCCCTCCATTTCTCTTCCTCTCTTAGCATTTGGGAGCATTCAAAAGCTTTGTCTTGGAATGTCAGAAATCCTTTCTTCTGCTTGCTCCATTCTGTTACTGAGGGATTCTACTGTGTTTCTCAGATCTTTGAGGGCTGCAACTTCTTGTCTCAATGTGTCAAAATCTTTGGTCATTTGTTATTTGAATTCATTGAATTCTTGAGACATCTTTTGGGTTACTGCTTGGAATTCTAATTCGATCTTATTTGCTATCCAGATTCTGAATTCAATTTCTGACATCTCAGCTATTTGTTTGTGCATGAGATCTTGTGCTGTGTCTGCACC
Organism: Loris lydekkerianus; assembly: GCA_963574355.1. Classification (NCBI taxonomy): domain Eukaryota; kingdom Metazoa; phylum Chordata; class Mammalia; order Primates; family Lorisidae; genus Loris; species Loris lydekkerianus. The sequence continues at coordinate 15,729 of CAUYPK010006124.1, read as the reverse complement.
CTTTTTCTTGGGGGAGTTGATCTACTCTGATTGTTCATATAGCCAGAGTATTTTTCTTGATTTCACCTCATGATTATTTTTCACCGTTGCCTCTGGCCATCCTCAGAGTTAGCATGGTGTCTTTCCAAGTTTAGACCCCAACGGGCTCATTCTATTGTTTTTGGATCTTTGTAGTGAGTGACCCTGTGTAACTCCTCTGGGGCTGCCTCAGCCAGGGAGTTCTGGTTGTGAGAGTACCTCCAGAGTGTGACACACCCAGATCCAGCAACAGGGCGGGGGTGGTGGCATGGTGGTGGTGCACATGGTTCTGGGAGTGCCTGGTACCTAGTGACTTTGGCACAGAGGGCCCAAGGCTCTAGCAGTCTCTGGTCAGGAGAAGGGCTCTGCACAGAGGCAAGGAGGGCTCTGGAGGGCACATGGCTACCAGAGTCCCTGGCCAGACGTGTGGTCTGGTGTGCAGGCAGGTAGGGTATAGGAGGGAGGACGCGGGGTTATGAGGCTCCTGGAGTTCTAGCTCCTGGAGTTCTTGTTCAGGGTGTGCCAAGGCCTGGTGGGTGCAGGTTTCAGGTCACAGGGCCACTCCTACCAAAGTCCAGGCAGGTGTGGGTCACAAGTGCAGTCCTTCCAGTGGTTCAGGCGGGCCCCAATTGCGGGTGGCAGGTCTCAGTGCAGCTCTTACAGAGGTCTGGGCGGGTGCCAATCTCGGGTTGCCTTAGGATTAATTCTTCAAGAAACAAATGCTGAGGTAGAATTTTACAGCAGGGTTTTTCAGCTTGGCAGTCTCACTTCTTTCCTCTCACGGGGGGTCACATGTCTGTATTTTTATGGTTACCCAGGTTATTCAATCATAGTTAGGGCTAATAAAATGCAGAAGAACACTTGCGAGCAGAGGTTCATGTCCTGCAGAGGGTTGGGCTTTGCCTCTGCATAATCAGGCTGCATCTCACCAGGTGGGGCTCGGACCAGGATGGCCACGGGCTCTGCTCCCACAGGAGCGAGGAGGGATGCTGTTGCCACCGTCTTGATACTATTTCTAATTCTTATGTTAGCTTGTGGGTACAGCACAGGTTTTTATTAATGTGCTTCATAGCTTTCATGTATATTATTATTTTGTGTATGCCAAATATTACATTTTTTTGTTTGTTTGTTTAAAATGAGAGATAAAAATTATCTGGAGTATTCTATTGAACCCAGAATATTCTGCAACAATTCTGACTCTAGGACCGTGCCATCTCTCCTACAATCCATGCTAGCAAAATATATGCTTCATTTCCTGTACCCTTTCCAGTTAAACATATCAGAATGAGCTTGGAAAAGATGTTTAGCAAGCTAATTCAAAGTATCCACCACAACTATGATTGTCCTTATTGCTTAACGTGGTACTGAAGGGGCTACAAAATTGGGAGAGAAGAAAGGAATCATCATCTGGAAATTACATGAATTACATGGAAATACATTCTCTGTACAAGTATATGGAAAACTCAGGAGAATGAACAAATTATTAGAACACCACTGAAAAGAATTGTATAGAAAGCATCCATATTCCCACCACCTAGATTCTACTACTAATGTTTTATTAGACTTGTATTCATTTATCTTTATATATGTATCCATCCACCTCTACATTCATAAGTGCATCTTAATTTGGGGAAACATTTCAAAGTAAATTGAAGACATTAGTGTATGTCCTCACTTAATATGTTAGTATGCATACTATTAACTAGAGATCAATATTTCTTTGCAGTTTTTTCCTTTGGGGGTTAAAGTGTACATGAATGTATTTTATGCATACAATTAAACGTACAAACCTAAAATGCACAGGCAACAAGTTTGACAAATGCATACACATTTGTAATGCAAACCTTTATCAAGATAGAGAACATAAGCCTTCCTAGCAACCCCTGCTCACCAACACAGTCATCCACAATTCTGATATTTTTCTGCCATAGAAAAAAATGTACCTGTTCTAGAACTTTATATGAACAGAACCATGCAATATAAACTTCATTGTGCAAGATTTCTTTCATATTATATGATATATGGAAGCCTGATGATCCATTCTCATAGTGATGGAAACACCTGGGCTGTTTTCAGTTTGGGGCTATTGTGATTAAAAATGAACATTCTTATATGTATTTCTGTAATATTGTATTTCTTTGGGTAAATACTGAAGGGTAAAATTGCTATGTAATAGCATTAAGTGTTTAGTTAAGAAATTAAATCTATAAAAAACTCAGATCTCTTCCACAATGGTTGTGTACCATTTTATATTCCCAGCAACAATTCGTGGTTGCTCTTACCAACATTTGTAATAATTTGTTATTTTTTATTTTAGACATTCTGGTGTATGTAGTTATACTCTGTATTTACCTGATTAATAATGATGTTGAGCACTTTTCCATGTGCTTATTGGCAGCTCAGTATCTTTTTTGTGATATGTCTGTCACATGTTTCTGACATGACTGGTTTCCTTTAACAATAAATTATAGGCATTATTGATGTTCCCAGATAACATTCCTTTGTCAGAAATCTATTTTATGAATATTCTCCTAATCTGTGGCTCATCTATTTTCTTATCATTAGTTTCTTTGAAGAACAGAATTTTTTGGTTTTTGATGTTAGCTTTTACATTAAATGTAATGGACTGTCTTGAATTAATTTTTGTACCTGGTACTATTTTTTGAGAGAGCTTGACAAATGGAATTTTAAATTTTTGTGAAAAAAAAAATTAGAAGTAGAAATACTTTTTACCAATAAGTGCAAACATGGATCACTTGCCCCACCAGCAAGCAAGATTTGTCACAAAACCTTATTACTACCCATTGTTCTTAGTAAAGTATCATAAGAATGAAAATGCGAGTATCCAGAGTACTCAATGCTAACATGAATCTAGTAGAAAAACAACTAAACACCCATAGGAGAATATAATACAAGTATATTCAAGTGGAGGTGGAGGGCGTGGGAAAGAGAAAAGAAGAGACGAGAAGGAGATTGATAAACTCTCCCCTGATGGGCACAGTGTGGAGGGTGGAGGGCACAGCCCCTGGATGAAGGACTCAACTGCCTCAACTACAACTTAAACTTTACCTTGGAAACATGAACAATGTAATCTAATAGTTTGTACCCGCATATTAATCTGAATTCATTTTTTAAAAAAAGAAAAATAAAAACCTTATTACTATTTTAAATGGCATGTTACTGATCCAAGAAGAGAAAAATAGATTAATGAGCCAGAACAGAATGAAAGATATATATGTGGCTTTTTATAATGCATGTTATATACGTTAGTATATGAGAGTTTGCCTCGCAAATTAAGGAGGAATAATTGGACTATTTAGTAAATGTAGTTAAGAAAATTGTTTCACTAGTTAGAGAAAAATAATGTTGAAATTCATGTCACAAAATATACAAACTTTAATTATAGTAAAGTCTTAAATGAACAAGTTAAAACCGTAAGTGTAAGAGTAGAAAATATATGAAAATATCACTGAGATACTGGTGTGAGAAAAGATTCAAACAGTATAAATTTAATTTAACTTTTATAAAAGGGGAAATTGATTAATTTGACCGTGTCTAAATTGGAGAATTCTCTTTAACAAGTTACAGACTAAGAAAAGATATTGGCATCATCCAAAACTCAACTGAGGATTAGTATCTAAAACTACAAAGGAAGGCTGAAAATCAACAAAAGAAAAAAGAAAAGAAGCTAAGGATATTATTAGGAACTTCAAAAAGTAGGAAACACAAATAAGTTAGAGAAATACAAAGAGATAATATCTTATTAATCAAAGAATGCTACAAAAGAGACACAACTTCATACAAATAATATCGACAATAAAAGAAGCTAAATAACATCAAATTCTTAGAAAGTATAAGAAAAAGGGAATCCAGATAGACAGCTGACAAAAGTATACATGAGCTCATACAATGTGATGAATAATTTGCCATTATTCACTCCAGGGCTGGTAATTCAGAGAACCTTTCACACAGGTTCATAAGGAGATGTGGACAAGGACGTTTAGCATTGTTTGGAAAGCAAGATTTACCTCTAGAAGTATGGAGAAGTAGAACTTCATAAGTACATGTGACAGAATACTATGAAAACTATGTAATAGTCAGAAGCAATAAACAGATTTTCCAAGTAGACATAAGCAGTTTTGTAAAGCATAACATTGAGAAGAAGAAAAAAACAGAATCTGATTTACATCTCCATTACATTTATGTAAATTTCTTAACACCATACATTTTCCAAGCTACAACAATATCTAAATAAACATATTCAAGAAGCCTGGGAAGTTCAGTTATGCATACACCAGAATGAATGTCTAAGAGGTGGAGTGGGAACTCTTAGACTGTGTCTAAGTGAGCATGAAAGGGAAAATAACAACAAAGCAAAATAAAACCAAAAAGGGGTTGTGCACAGAATAGAGTGGATAGCCCGCCACCAAAGTAAGTGTAGAAGAATCAAACTCCTTTCTGGGCAGCTGAGTCACACACACACAGATAAACGATCAGTCCTGGGGTATTTGGATCAACCATCTATAAATCTATCAACTCTTCTGATCTTACAGCCTTCTTTTTATCAACTTTAAAGCTATCAGAGGAGACTATCAAAAGATTTTCTGATTTTATAGAATAATATGGTATACATTTGGGCTATCAAAATAATAACAAAATCTTTACTAAGGTGTTGTTATTGATATGACTTATTATTAGTGACCAAGTTAGCTTGATAGGAAGGACTTGTACCAGTAATTATCAAATTCTTTCCCAAATTTTCACAAATAAAACACTATTTAGTTATCGTCTCAAATTGTTCTTTTTTTTTTTTTTTTTACATCATGTTTTAGGTAAGTAATTCCTACTATCTCTCTTCTGAAAATTCAGTCACATTTTTCCCAGATTTGCCCTTTTGTGTGCCTCTCTCATTCTTTAAAAATTCTTGAAATTTAGGACAATGATAATAACCTTAAAATGACAAACATAAGATCAATTCTGCAAATGTCTTTAGAACTCTAAAATATAATCCATCTGGTTTTAAGTGGGTATATGCATTTAAAGTAGCAGTGTTATATTTTGAAAACTCATCAATATGTATTTTAATAGTAAGGTAGTGATTAGTTACAGTAGATCACAGCCTTTGTAAAAGGATTTGGTCATTTAGAACAATAAATTAAAATATAAACATAACATAGAGATGAAACTAGTAGTGGAAGATGCAACTATATTCAATCTGCAGCTGACTTTATTTAAAAGATATTTAATGGTGATGCAATAAGAGTCAGAGATGCAAATTCTAGTTCCAAATTGTCCACTAACGACCTTTACCTGTAAAACGACGCACTATTTATCAGGATCAAATGAGATAATGGATGTGGAATATTCCTGTAAACTGCAGAGTAAAAAGTAAATGGATATTTTAATTTTTATTTCTAAAATTATAGCCAAAGAAATGGAAGGGTATATTAGCTAAAGTGCTTTTGCTTACCTATAAGAAGCAACCCAATTCTAACTAGCTTATGCAATAAAAAGAATTTATTAGCACACTATCTGAAAAACCCTGAGGGAAGAGTGGATGGTGTGGGTTCAGACATTGTAGGCAGGAACCGCTTACTCTCCCTTTGCTCTTTAGATCGAGCTCCTCAATAGTTCTCCACCTTACGGGTCACAAAACAGTTGCTAATAGCATTTAGAGCTACATGTTTCCTGGTAGAAACCTGGAAACAGTGAGGTCTGCAACTCCAGGAATTTAGATAAAATCTCTAAAATTAAGTGTCTTTGGTTCTGATAAGCCGGGCTTGGGATATGTGCTGGTCACTATAATCACTGTGGCCCAGAGCATGGGACATACTGATGGACTTAAGCTAATAGGAACTGTGGCCCACATGGCCACTTTGCACTGTCCCAGAGGGAGATATGTACATACCTCTAAGAAACAGATACTGGAGGGCCCATCCGCACAAGCAATCTACAGAGAATCTCTGGGAGAAAAGTTAACATTTACACTAGAAGTCCTTTGAGCTCAGAATAAGGCAGCCAGCCTTGCTAATTGAGGGTCAAATCATCAGGAAAAATCCTAGATTTAACCCATTAATAACTTTCCTCATCCCTAATGCCCCTCGTATGGACTGAATTATATTCCCCCTAATTCACACATTGAAACCCTAGCCCCCAATATGACTGCTTGTGGAGATAAGGCCTATGGGAAAGTAACTAAGTTTAAACGAGGTGCTAAGTGTGGGGCTCTGACCCAATAGAATTAATATCCTTATAAGAGGAGACACCAAAGAGCTTCCCTAGACCCCTTTTCAGTCATTTGGAAGTCATGTGAGAAAACAGTGAGAAGCAAACATCTGCAAAGGAAGAGAGCCCTCCCCAGAAACCAGCTTTATGGCACCTCAACTTTGGGCTTTCCAGCCTCCAGAACGAGTGGTTCCAGAGGCAGGACATTCTGTTTAAGCCACCAGTCTGTGGCAGACTGCACAGACCAAGGCAGTTCTTCTTCCCGTGTTTTTCTCTGTATACTCCCACAATCTGGTTTCTCAGCTCAGAGACTCAAAAAGTCATGAGGACTCAGGGTTTTCATTTCCCAAAACACTTTATCAGCTTCCCATGATGAGGCTCTCCCCCAATATTCCAGTAAAATATTCCAGGAAAAACTATGTATGTTTCAATCCTAATCCCACACGATCATTTAGAACCAGGTAACTTTATTGAATGCTCCCTTTCTTTCTCATTCTTTTAGAATCTACAACCCAAATATTAATTTTCCTCTTACCCTCTGGCTCACTTCAGTTTTTTTTTCTGATTCCTCTGCTTTAGCAATAAATGCTGATGTATTTCCAGCCTCTTTTCATGTTCTTATCCTGCTGTCACTCCAGTTCTCAAGGACTTTGTACCACCTCTGTGCTGAAGACTCCATTCCATCAACCACCCACCTTTCTTCATACACTCAACTTCCTACGAGGCATCTCTAAGTCCATTCCATGGAGCCCTCAAACTCAATACTCAAGAAAAAATGTAGTGTTATCCTTATATCTACCTCTGAACAAAAACAAAGCCCTGGTACTGTCTGGATAAATGGTGCCACTAAACCATGCAGCTACCCAAGATGGAGACCCCAGGATTATGCTTAACTCTTCCTTCTCCTTCACTTCCCACATGAATTAGTAACCATGTTCTCTCTTTAACATCCTTGCTCACATCCCCTGATGTGTGCCCTACATATCATCCCGGACTAGTGCTCTCTTCCCCCCTGTGGTCTCTCTGCTTCCCTTTTGTGTATCATCTGCACACTTAATGCAAAAAAAAAAAGAAGAAGAAGAAGAAGAAGAAAGAAAGAAAATAGGAAAAAATCTGATCCTATCATCACTCTACTTAAAACCCTTCCATGTTGTCCATCCCAAAGCAGATAAACTAAACTTTACCTAAAGGGGTTAGAATGCTATGTGATGTAGTAGACAGCATCCTCAACAACTCCATACATCAGTGAGCAGATGAAATATTATAGTGGGTTTGGTCAAGATCCAGTTCCTTTCTAAACTTTCTATCTACCTCTAGCACTACACCTCATGGCAGAACATATCATTATTTCATTTGTTGTTCACAAAAGCTTTAAGAAGTATCTTCTTCTATTATCCCCATTTTGTAGATAATGAGACTGAAGGACAGAGAGGTTAAGTAGCTCACTGGAGATCACAAAAGTAACAGAGCATGGTAGCCTAACTTGAGCCTAACCATCCATCCAAGAGGGTGTATTTTTCAATCTAGGCTTCATTAATCTTCCTAAAAATAGGTCAAAAATTACATTGAAATTATTGTTATATGTATGTGTATTTTTCTGACACAGGTTTTCAAAGATTCTCAAAATAACTCATGACACAAAAACAAACTGAATAAAAAGAAGGAAAAAATCCTTCTACATGACTGTCATTTCTAGAGGCTGTAAAATGACTTCCAGGAAACTTCCTTGGGAGGCCTTAAAGGTTATAAGATGCTGGAGCATTTTATTTTACTATAATCTGCTCATTTAAATACTCATCACCTCTATAAAGTCTTCTCTGTATTAATTAAACTTCCTTCCAACAGGGTATAAACAGGGTCCTAGTGAGGCAAGTTGTGGCCTATCCAGAAAGCTGCAAATGCCAAGAGTCCCTCTAGCTCAGAGGTTCAGGTGATCGGTTGAACATGAGAGGGCAGGAAAACAAGATTACCTTCAACAAAGAATGCACAGGAAAGGAATTCCAGCCTGACCATAAAGATTTCTCTCAGGTAATGAAGTCCTCAGGCTAAAGCCCAGTCATTTCCCCGGAAGGTTGAGTCACATTTAGATTCTTCCAGGTACAAGTTTCCTCAATTGAGGTGGTCATCTTCTCTAGACCTGAATATTTGCAAAGTGCCCTGCTTGCCTTGATTAATGACTTTCTCCATAAAGCCAGTCTTAAGGATGACATGACAAAAGCTCCTCTGTCTCTGTACGTTAATGGTACAGTGAGACCATTAACGGTTGGCAAGTATCCCAAAATTGCTCTGGAAATGCAGAGGAATTCTAATGAAATGTAAAACATTCATCAAAAGGGAACACAATACATTTGTCAAACCTAATATTCAGTACTTCCACATAACAAACACTATACTATTCTTCTTCAGAAAATAGACATATTCCCTGGAATAAAAAAGAGATCTTTTCAAATTGTCTTCTTTATCTTTTCTGTATTTTCTAAATTTTAGGTTATAAATACATACTATAGCATTGTTATTAGGGAAAATAATTCATAAGGTTTTTAAAAATTTTCTAAAGTCATATGCTCTCATAGTTGCCCGAAGTATTTCAGTATGAGATCAACAAGGAGGATGTGTTAAAATGCAGACCTCCTGAATAAGCATCCATAGTACTGGGGTCTAGAATCTGAGAAAGTGGTATCCAAAAGTTCAGAAGTTCGTGTCAATCACTCTTTCTTATAATGGATTGCCCACCCAATAAATTTAGCCAGCTTTCCGTTAATAGCACCTATATTTTATTTGAAGAGTCACCTCTTTCTTATATTTTTTTAGAAAAAGCTAAACCCTCTTCTTACTCCTTAGTTGGTTTTAGTCAAGCGTGGGTTCAAGGGTGGGCAAGTGACCTGTGTAGTCCAAATTAGGATTGATCTCAGAACTCTTGCTCAAAATGTTGAGGCATAAGCCTTCTGTATCTTACCAGAACTGAATAAGAAACCTATAGTCCCAGTACCTATGACAGACATCTTAAAGCCATGTAGGGAGCCAGACTTAGGAGGAAAATGACACCATGGAGGTCAGAGTGGGGAGGTGGATAGAAACTAAGTTCTTGGTGCTACCATCACTGCTGGATTCACCAATCATGGAGCCTTTGTTGCCTCCAGATGCTCAGGTACATAGAAAAATAAATCCTTTTCATCAAAAGGCCAGTTGAATTTAGACTTTCTATTCCTTGCAACATGATGTCCCAGCTGGAGTGCAACTCCTACAGTTCTTGATTTCAGCTCCAACACAGTGCATCAGTTGATCCAATTTAAATCCTGCATTTTTTTTTTTTTTTTTTTTTTGGCATACCAAGATCAGGTTCTAATTATCCTCATGGCAATCAAGTGACATTTACTTAAAAAATAAAAGTAAAAGGCTGGCCATGCTTGGTAGCACAAGCCTACAGCCCCAGCTACTCAGGAGGCTAAGGCAAGAGGATTGCTTGAGCCCAGGAGTATGAGGTTGCTGTGGGCTATGATGACACCACTGCACTCTGGCCCCAGAACAGAATGAGCCCCTGTCTCAAAAAAATAAAATTGATTCAATAGGTTCAATTACTTTCTCCCTATCAACAATCATGACCTGCTTTAACAAGATCCTGGTTTTAATGTTTCATACCTCAAAACTGTCTCCAGACTCTATTTCAGCCTCTCTCTGAGATCTGTGTTTAAACATACAAATATGATGCAGTAATTCCACTTTTAAGTATCTGCCCCAAAGAAATGAGTTCATACAGCCACCAAAATACCAATAAGAATGCTCATGGCAGCTTTATTTTAAACAGACAAAAATTGGAAATAGCCCAATTGTCTACCAACAATAGAGTGAATAAGTAATAGTATATTACCAGTAGTAGAATACTACTTTTCAGCAACAAGAGAATAAACTATTACTACACAGAAAAACATAAATGAATTTTACACATACAATAAAGGGCAAAAGAGGCAAGATCCCCAAAATACATAATAAATGATGATCTCATTTATGAGTGATGACTGTGAATATGAAGTTCAAGAACAACCAAAAGATCTTACAGGGATAGAAACCAGAATCATAGTTCTCCACAAGAAGTATGTGGTATTGACTGAGAAGAGGCAGGACTGGGGTGTTGATCTAGGTGCAGTTACATGGTGTGTGTATGTGTATATGTGTGTATGCATGTCTATGTGTGTCTGTATATTACACATTACACACACATAAATATATATGTATGCATATTTGTAAACATTCATGAAGTTGTATATTTAATTCTGTATACATTATATATAATACCTCTATAAAACATTTTTAATAAGTTGAAAGAATTTCAGGTTCATTTTATGTTTATAGTTGAACATAGGAAAATACAGTGAAAATTATATCAGACTCTAAATGTCATAGTTAAGAGGAACAATACACAAGTGATCAAAAATCATTTTACAACAAAGACATTTGCACCAGAATGCTTATTGAAGCCAAATTCATAATTGCCAAGACATAGAAACAGCCCAAGTGCCCATCGATCCATGAAGGAATTAACAAAATGTGTACACCATGGACTACTATGCAGCCATAAAGAAGACGAAGATTTCACATCTTTTATGTTTACCTGAATGGAGCTGGAACATATTCTTCTTAGTAAAGTATCTCAAGAATGGAAAAACAGTATCCAATGTACTCAATACTATTATGAAACCAATAGATAAATCACCTACACATTCATGTAAATGGTAAAACATAACTATAGTCCAGAAATTAGGAAAGAAGAGGAGAAACAGGGGAAGGGAGGGAGGAGACTGGCAGAAGGGAGGGTATTTTGGGGGACCTCACCTAATGTGCATAATGCAATGGTACATTTCAAAGCTATTAAGAAAAGAATATAATTGTCTTACCACAACAAATAAGTAAGCGAGGTGATGGATGTGTTAATCAGTTCGATGTAGCATTTCAAATTTTATATCAAATCAGTACACTGAACCCCATAAATGCATCAATGTGTGCAGTTATGACTTACTAAAAAATAATAAAAGGAACAATTCCCTTATTTTATAAATGAACACACAGAGCTCAGAGTGATTAAATTATATGACCAATGGCCACTTCTCCTGTTAGCCATAGAGCTAAGCCAATGTTTTCATTGCCTCATTCCTCCTGGGCTATACTAAATCATGGGCATGAAGGAGGTATAGAGAGATGGCAGGGCAGCCTGTCAGAGGCAAAAGGTGTTTCTCTACATTCCATGCTCCTCTCTGTCTCCTCCCCAGATCCTTTCCTTGACTTTCTCCCACGTTAATTACTGACTTCTCCCACCTTTCCTGGCTTCATTCTTCCCTTCATAACCATTATTCACCCCATGCAAATACAATTCTATGTTAGTGGATCTCAGCTGATAGAAACCAAAATGTAGGTAAGCACAAAGCCAGTTTCTTTAAAATGAAATTAATATAGCTGTACATGTATTTACAACATGGCTTGTTTCCAAAAAGAATTTTAGTCAGCTTTCAAAAATGCATATATTACGAGGTGATGAACAAAAAAACTGAGGAAACCAATGTGGAGGGAAAATCAGACTTGAAGGAACAGGACAATTCATGAGAAGAAGTCAGTGCTTTAGGATAGGGAGATATTTTCTTTGCTGCATCTAAAACTTGAATATCAAAGTCAGGAACTGCTGCTGTAACTGCCTCCCTCATGAAACCTCCATCGCAGAAGGATCCAGAAAAGGAAGGAATGGATCCAAAGATCTTTTTACTTTACAATAAATCAAGAAAAATAGAAGCCTTCTTGCATTTTATTAGGTGGTCTTGAATATAAACTGAAGAAATATGAAATCATGCTCACAAATTTAAATTACAAAGCTACTTCCAGGGTGCAGTTGAGCTGTAAAAAAAATTAGAGAGAAAACATGATCTGCTCAGAGACAGGTTGTAAAGGACTCCTCCCCCAACACCACCTCAGAAGCCTTGGGATACAAGCAGTAGATTCTAGCATGTCAATCAAGCTGCCATATGGTGAGCCTCTACTAGGTTTACAAAATGATGCACAGATTACAAAATATATTAAAATTGGGTTGTGGGGAATAAACCACTATGCCAAATGTTGACAACGCAGAAGCCAGGAAATGCACATTTTAAATATTCTCATTTTACTGCTCATTCATCCAAGTCTCATGGATATAACCAGCACCCTAGAAAACAAGCAGAGTTAAAAGTACTGCCTGCTACTATTGTACAATTTAAAGAAGAAGAATTATAGCGAAGTCATTAATGGCTGTATTTATCTACTACTGTTGTCTGACTAACCTCAAATAAAATACCTTAATTTAGTTAAAAGAAAATTAAGGCTTGTGTTTTTGTTTTTCATTCTGAAAAATAAAACCAAAACCAAAAAAAAAATATTTGAAGGCTATGAAGTCCTTGAATCTCACAGATACTTAAAAACTCTAAGTAGTCGTTGAAGAACTCATGGTCCCTTTGTAGAGAAAGGTGGGTTCAGGTGTGGATTAAATGAACCCTAGGAGTTCTTTCCAGTTTGTAGCTTCTTCCACATAATTACAATTCCCTGGTTAGACCATGGTTCAACCTCTAGATTTATACATATGATCTCTTAATTTAAAATTATGTTTATAGGGCCGTGCCTGTGGCTCAAAGGAATAGGGCGCTGGCCCCATATACTGGAGGTGCTGGGTTCAAACCCAGCCCTGGCCACAAACTGCAATGAAAACAAAAAAAAATTATGTTTGTAAATTTTTTAAAATTATCTTGGTAGTTAAAATTTGGGACTCTGTAAACAATTGGATTTGGGTTTCAATGCCAGCTTGAAAATGAATTAGTGATATAATATCAGGCAAGTTGCTCAAATTCTCTCAGCTTCAATTTCCTTGTTTTTAAAGTAGTATAATACTGTTCAATATTAAATTATATTATTAATACATTATAATTGTGTATAATATATGTCTATAAATAAACCATAATTAAATATTAAACAACACAAAAACTTTCCTAACAGGCTTGCTGTGAGGCTGAAGTGGTCGTACAAACACCTGCATTAGCATATTCATTACTACCATTATAAAGTTTTTCAAAAGGGAAAAATCTTCATTCTCTTAGAGGAAAATTATCCCCATCCCAAGGAAACAGACAAGGGCCATTTATAAACATAATTAGTGAAGTAGTAAAGACCAGTTTGGCTGGACTCAAACTTCTATAGGTACAACTTGTGGGTGGTGACACCTGTGCTGAAATGAAATGTAAAGCAAATATATCATCAAGTCTAAGAATTTGTAAATAGTATAGAATTTGTAAATAGTAAAAGGCTTGGGTACAAAGACGTGCATGCTGTAGAGCTTGCACAGTACAAGGAAGACAGCAGACCCACCCAGAGTGAAAGCCACTTGCTTGGGTTCAGTGTCTAAGAGTCATCACCTCCTCCTTAGAGAGGGGACTAAGTTGTAGTAGGATTTGCTACATGCCTTTGTGGTGTGTTACGGTGTTTAAAAGCATTTACAGCCAGTGTAAAGGGAGTTGGTACCCTTCAGAGTTCAAGGAAAGGAAAACACTTCTTTCTAGGAGACTGACAGCCATGTGTCTCATTCTAATTTTAGAGTGGTCACTCTCAACTAATCTTTTTATTGTTATAAGAACTTTCCAAGATTAAAATATATATATATATATATATCTGAGTGTTTATACTTGAACAATTGCGTCCTGATGAACTGAAGGTCTTTTATAGCCCCAGAGTTGGGGAAAGCTGATAAACTACCTGCTTCGTGCTTCTAGATAATGCACATGATCACAGAAACTGCTTTCCTCAGCTCTGAAATCAGATGAATCCTATTCACGACAATCAGACTAAAGTCATTCTTTAAGACACTTAATATTTAAAGCAGCGTTATGTTATCACTTCCTGGAAAGCCCAAAATACATGCAAATCTCCTAGCAAGCAGAAGCCTTATCTATTTTACTAGCAATGATGCATACTAACAAGTTTTCCAAAAATAGCAAAAACCAGAAATGACTTCTTCCTGGAGCTACAGGGAATATCATTTGTACTGTCTTCACTGGATAATCATCGGAAAGTGGAAGTACTGAGGAAACACTGGCCCCTACCAGCAGCATTACAGAAATCAGCAGCATGCAGAGCTATTGAGGCCTGTTGAGCAGGCCATCCCTACCTCAGAGATGAAGGGAAGGAAAATACTTCATTCCTGGAGCCCGAGAGCATGCAGGTCCAAGCCTCTTATCTAAACTCTTCTTGCAGCTCTGTTCCAGACACCACTGCACAAGCCAATCCCTGGATAATAGTTCCCGTAACATTAAAGAGTAAATGATGTTGTCAGGACCAACAACATTCGCTTATGCTGGTGCATGCTTATTATGTGCCAAGTACTTTTTTAAGTGCTTTATTCCATACTAAAACATTTAATTTTCCCCACAAGGCTATGAAGTAGGTACTCTTCCAATATGCATTTGATAGACAAGGTAGCTGAAAAGTTACATAACCTAAAAAAGTTTTACATAGAAAAGTTACATAGCAGTCAAGCCAGAGCTAACCAGAGACAAAACAAAGATTTAAAATTGACCTTTTGACTCCACAGACCACGTTCTTGACCATCATCGGATTGCCTCTTGGAAAACAGAGTGTCCTGCTATGTTCATTTTCCCAGCTCTCAGAAGCTGCTCGGGTTTCTAAGCTAGCACAGCATGAATAAAAGAGTGGGGAAAGGAACAAGAAGCTCTGAGGAGAGAGAAATAGGATTGATTGAACAAGTGGTCCTTTCATTTAATTTCTAATAGATACAGCACTTCTTCCCTTAAACGCTTTGTTCTAAGAGGAATTTTAATGGAAACAAGGAAGAGAAAGGACAAGAAAGCAAGAAAATTGTGATCTTTAGATCACTGCCCAAATGTATGGCACTTTTCTTTTTTATTGTTAAATCATAGCTGTGTACATTAGTGCAATCACCTGTACCCATTCTAAGATGCATCATAGATGTGGCCCCACCCTTTACCCTCCCTCCACCAAAACCTCCCCCCTCCCTTCCCCTTCCTTGGCCCTTTCCCCATAGTCTTGTGCTGTAGTTGGGTTATAGCCTTCATGTGAAAGCTATAATTTAGCTTTATAGTAGGGCTGAGTACATTGGATACTTTTTCTTCCATTCCTGAGATACTTTACTAAGAAGAATATGTTCCAGCTCCATCCATGTAAACATAAAAGAGGTAAAGTCTCCATCTTTCCTTAAGGCTGCATAGTATTCCATAGTATAAATATACCACAATTTGCTAGTCCTTTCGTGGGTCAATGGGCACTTGGGCTTCTTCCATGACTTAGCAATTATGAATTGGACTGCAATAAACATTCTGGTACAGATGTCTTTGTTATATTGTGATTTTTGGTCTTCTTGGTATATACCTAGTCAAGGAATTATAGGATCGAATGGCAGGTCTATTTTTAGATCTCTAAGTATTCTCCAAACATCCTTCCAGA
>CAUYPK010006115.1:0-16095 GCA_963574355.1 Loris lydekkerianus | reverse complement strand
GTGATGCCCCCAGCTTTATTTTTATTACTAAGAACTGCTTTAGCTATACAGGTTTTTTTCTGGTTCCATACAAAATGCAGAATCATTTTTTCCAAGTCTTGAAAGTATGATGTTGGTATTTTAATAGGAATGGCATTGAATAGGTAGATTGCTTTGGGAAGTATAGACATTTTAACCATATTGATTGTTCCCAGTCATGAGCATGGTGTATTCTTCCATTTGTTAATATCCTGTCCTATTTCCTTTTTGAGGATTTCATAATTTTCTTTATAGAGGTCCTTCATCTCCTTTGTTAGGTATATTCCTAGATATTTCATTTTCTTTGAAAGTATGGTGAAAGGAGTTGTGTCCTTAATTAGTCTCTCTTCTTGACTATTATTGGCGTATACAAAAGCTACTGACTTGTGGACATTGATTTTATATCCTGAGACATTACTGTATTTTTTGATGACTTCAGGAGTCTGGCACCCTGAGCAGAGTGCTGTGGCGCCATTGTTCACAGCAACCTCAAGCTCTTAAGCTCAATTGATCGTCTTGCCTTAGTTTTTGTATTTTTAGAGACTGGGGTTTCACTACTGCTCAGGCGAGTCTCAAACTCGTGAGCTCAAGCAGTCTACCTGCTTGGGCTCCCAGAGTACTAGGATTACAGGCATGAGTCACCACACCCAGCCTTTTTGCTTTATTTTTTTTTAGAGATGAGATTTAACTGTGTCGCCTAGGTTAAACAATGAGCTCACCTTAGCCCCTTGAGTAGCTAGGACTATAGGCATGCACCATGCTCAGCTTAAAAATGGCTTTTTAAATAGATAGTTTCATATTTTATAAAATGACCTAAGATATATTTGAATATTAAATAGTACCTGAGGTAATTTAAAGTGATAAATGTTAACTTTAAAATGTCACTCATAAAAGTCCGGTGATTTTTTACCAGTTACTAATTGCTTTTGGGGATTTTTTTTTTTTTTTTTTTTTTTTTTTTCAGTTTTTGGCTGGGGCTGGGTTTGAACCTGCCACCTCCAGCATATGGGGCCGGTGCCCTACTCCTTTGAGTCACAGGTGCCGCCTGGGAAATTTAGTATTGAAACTCAGCATATACTTCTTCCCAGTTGTCCCCATTCCTTCAGAGGGGGGAGTTGGAATGTTGGAAACAAATAGCAGAATCCCTATCGCAAGGAAGTAGGAACCAGCACACAGTCACTGAGAAGAAGCCGTGCCAAGCTGGTTGTTTGTTTAATGGAATGATTCTGTTTTTGTAAATTAGAAGAATACTGTAGTATGTGTTCATTTTAGGTTGTTTTTAATTGAGTTTTACAGAATATACTTTACAGTAGTATAAAGAATTATAATCATGTTGAGTTTTAAGTATTTGATGTATCGTATCCAAACAGAATTAATGAAAATGATTATATTAAACTTAGACACTGGTTGTCAAACATTTTTCTGCTCTTTCTCATGTGTGTAATGTATTCTATTGAATTAACAACCCCTTATTTAGTGATGGGAAGGAAGGGTTTTGCTTATTCGAAAAAATCCTTTTAACTCAGAGATCCTATTATAATTTCTATCATTAGGAATTACCAAAGATACTTTATCTTGTGATAGCCTCAAGCTGTTATCTACCATGTTCTTTATTAATGAAAAGTTTAGGCTGTCGTGATGGCTCATGCCTGTAATCCTAGCACTCTGGGAGACTGAGGTGAGTGGATTGCCTGAGCTCAGGAGTTCCAGACCAGTCTGAGCAAAAGCAAGACCCCCTTTCTACTAAAAACAGAAAAACTGAGGCAAGAGTTTGAGGTTTCTGTGAGCTATGATGCCACAGTAGTCTACCCAGGGCAGCAGCTTGAGATTCTGTCTCAAAAAAAAAAAACAAAAAACAATAAAAAACCCAAAAACTAATCATTGACACAGAAGGTACCTATATACTCGAGTATAAGCCGAGTTTTTTTCGGCACAAAATTTGTGCCGAAAACCCCAAACTCAGCACAAATTTTGTGCCGAAAAAACTCGGCTTATACTCGAGTATATACGGTATACCTTCTACTTTTTTTGTGTGTAAGAGTCTGATCCAAGCAAGCAGATTAATTTTTTTTTTTTTTTTTTTTTTTTTTTAAGACATAGAGTCTTACTATGTCACACTCAGTAAAATGCTGAGGCATCACAGCTGACAGGAACCTCAAATTCTTGGGCTTAAGCAATTCTTTTGTTTCAGTGTCCCAAGTTGCTGAGACTACAGGCACCTGTTGCGATGCCTGGCTATTTTTTTATTGCAGTTGTCATTGTTGTTTAGCAGTCCAGGGCAGGGCTTGAACCCACCAGCTTTGGTGTATGACTGTCGCCCTACTCACTGAGTTACAAGCACGGAGCCAAGCAGATGAATTTTAAAAGCAATAAAGATAAACCTTTATTTATTCAAAATGTAAATACATTCCAAATTAATAAACTGAGAGCTTATTTGTTTTTAGTCTATTTACTATAGAGTTTAAAATTTTTTGAAAGTCTATTTATAGTTTTAAAATTGTTGATAAGTTCACTTTGAGATAAATTTATAGTTGCCTATGAAAACAACAAAAATTGACCAGTAAGTACTGTCTCACGTTGAAAGAAGTATATTGTTTAAATCAAGAGACACAGTATTTTACCTGGTCACAGTGGTGTGTTTCTGTAGTCTCAATTGGTCAGGAGGCTGAAATGGGAGTGTTTGATGCCAGCCTAGGTGACATACCACCTATGAGTTGCAGCCTTCA
Source organism: Loris lydekkerianus (assembly GCA_963574355.1). NCBI lineage: Eukaryota > Metazoa > Chordata > Mammalia > Primates > Lorisidae > Loris > Loris lydekkerianus. The sequence continues at coordinate 13,351 of CAUYPK010006115.1, read as the reverse complement.
AAAAAGAGGGAGAGAGAGGCAGTATTTTAAAGGAAACGACATTGTGTTTTTAGAAATGGAACAAATGCTGGTACCCAGAGCCGATCTGCCACCGCCACCTCCCTCCGGCGATCCTCACTCCATGGTCCAGCTGCAGCACCCCCAGTAGCCCAAGCTGCCCGTGCCAGAGCCGGCCTCCTGCTGAGGGAGCGGTCACGGCCTCGTGGCCCTTGCGAGTGAGGTCCCTGAGGATCCTAACACTGGGCAGAGCAGCCTGAGTAGCGGGCGGGCAGCGCCGGGCCGTGCCGGGCCGATCTGCCCTCGCTCTGGCGCCCCAGCCCCACCGCCCGTGCTGGGGTGGTGCCCTGCAGAGGAAGGTGCTGCAATCTCTTGCTCTTGGCCCTACTTGAGAGTCCTCAACACCAAGGGCTTGCGGGTCCTGAGGAGAGGAGACGAGCCCTGGGCTGGGCACTGAGCTCTTGGGCACCACCACCCCCGTTTTCGGAGCCCTCCACACTGTGGCCACTGTCACCTCCACACCATGGCTGACGACGATGTGCTGTTTCAGGATGTGTATGAGCTGTACGAGGTTGTTGGCAAGTACAGATTTCTCTAACTTGAAAAATATTTTCAAAGGGTCCCTTCAGTGTTGTATGATGATGTATCAACAGAGAAACTGGGCAACAATTTGCTGTAAAAATTGTTGATGTAGCCAAGTTCACATCAAGTCCAGGGTTAAGTACAGAAGCAGCCAAATTGTTCAACCAGGCCAGGACACGCAACCAGGACCCACCTGGACCTCCGGAAGAGCTGTGCCATGACCTGCGACCCTCACGTGCCCGGACCTTGGTAAGAGCTAAACCACCTCTCCAGGATATTCTCAGACCTGTCCATAACGACCAGCGTAATCCTCTACCACAAAAGTAAACCCAGCAAGAAAATTTTGATCAAATTCCACCTTCCACAGTCGCAAAAGGATTAAAAATGTCCACCGGACTCTCGAAAGGCGTATCAATATTCTCAATGTGAATTGTTTAATTTGTCCTCTAAAGAGGCACAGGTTGGCTGACTGGATACAAAAATTCAAGCCAGATATCTGCTGCATACAAGAATCTCATCTTACATTAAAAGACAAATACAGACTCAAGGTGAAGGGATGCTCATCTATACTCCAAGTGGAAAGCAGAAAAAAGCAGGCGTTACAGTCCTATTTGCAGATGCAATAGGCTTTAAACCAACCAAAATAAGGAAGGATGAGGATGGGCACTTCATTTTGTTAAAAGTAATACTCAATATGATGAGATTTCAATTATTAATATTTATGTACCCATCCAGAATGCACCTCAATTTATAAGAGAAACTCTAACAAACATGAGCAACTCGATTTCCTCCACTTCCATAGTAGTTGGAGATTTTAACACCTCTTTGGCAGTGCTGGATAGATCCTCCAAAAAGAAGCCAAGCAAAGAAATTTTAGATTTAAACTTAATCATTCAACATCTGGACTTAACAGACATCTACAGAACATTTCATCCCAACAAAACTGAATACACATTCTTCTCATCAGCCCATGGAACATACTCCAAAATCGACCACATCCTAGGCCACAAATCTAACGTCAGCAAATTAAAAAAATAGAAATTATTCCTTGAACCTTCTCAGACCATCATGGAATAAAAGTTGAACTCAATAACAACAGGAGTCTCTATGCCCGTACAGAAACATGGAAGCTAAATAACCTTATGCTGAAGGATTGATGGGTTATAGACGAGATTAAGAAGGAAATCACCAAATTTTTGGAAGAAAACAACAATGAAGACACTTACAATTAAAACCTCTGGGATACTGCAAAGGCAGTCATAAGAGGGAAATTTATAGCACTGCAAGCCTTCCTTAAGAAAACAGAGAGGAAGTTAATAACTTAATGGGACATCTCAAGCAACTGGAGAAGAAAGAACCTTCCAACCCCAAACCCAGCAGAAGAAAAGAAGTAACCAAAATCAGAGCAGAATTAAATGAAATTGAAAACAGAAGAATTATACAATGGATCAATAAATCCAAAAGTTGGTTTTTTGAAAAGATCAATAAAATAGAAAAACCTTTGGCAGGAAAGGAAAGGTTCCTAACCAGGAAAAAAAGAGTAAAATCTCTAATTTCATCAATCAGAAATGCTAAGGATGAAATAACAAAGACCCCTCAGAAATTCAAAAAGTCCTTATCGAATATTACAAGAAACTTTACTCTCAGAAATATGAAAATCTGAAAGAAATTGACCAATACTTGAAAGTACGCCACCTACCAAGACTTAGCCTGAGCAAAGTGGAAATGTTGAACAGGCCTATATCAAGTTCTGAAATAGCATCAGGTATATAAAATCTCCCTAAAAAGAAAAGCCCAGGACCAGATGGCTTTACATCAGAATTCTACCAAACCTTTAAAGAAGAACTAGTACCTATATTACTAAACCTCTTCCAAAATACAGACAAGGAGGGAATACTACCCAACACATTCTACGAAGCAAACATCACCTTGATCCCTAAACCAGGTTAAGACCCAACAAGAAAAGAAAATTATAGACCAATATCACTAATGAATATTGATGCAAAAATATTCAATAAAATCCTAACAAACAGAATCCAACAACACATCAAAAAAATTATACACCATGACCAAGTGGGATTTATCCCAGGGTCTCAAGGCTGGTTCAGCATATATAAATCTATAAATGTAATTCACCACAGAAACAAACTAAAAATAAAGATCATATGATTCTCTCAATTGATGCAGAAAAAGCTTTTGTTAATATCCGGCATTCCTTCATGATCAGAACACTTAAGAAAATTGGTATAGAAGGGACATTTCTTAAAGTAATAGAGGCCATCTACAGCAAACCCACAGCCAATATCATATTGAATGGAGTTAAATTGAAATCTTCCACTTAGATCAGGAACCAGGCAAGGTTGCCCATTGTCTCCATTGCTCTTTAACATTGTAATGGAAGTTTTAGCCATTGCAGTTAGGGAAGAAAAGGCAATCAAGGGTATCCACATAGGGTCAGACGAGGTCAAACTTTCACTCTTCGCAGATGATATGATCATATATTTGGAAAATACTAGGGATTCTACTACAAAACTTTTAGAAGTGATCGAGGAATACAGCAATGTCTCAGGCTACAAAATCAACACCCATAAATCTGTAGTCTTTATATATACCAACAATAACCACGTCGAAAAAACAGAAAAGGACTTTATTCCTTTCATAGTAGCGCCAAAGAAGATGAAATATTTGAAAGATGTTAACAAATGGAAAAATATACCATGCGCATGGCTGGGAAGAATCAACATTATTAAAATGTCTGTGCTACCCAAAGCAATATATAATTTTAATGCAATTCCTATTAAAGCTTCATTATCATATTGTAAAGATCTTGAAAAAATACTTCGTTTTATATGGAATCAGAAAAAACCTCGAATAGCCAAAACATTACTCAGCAATAAAAACACAGCAGGAGGATTCATGCTACCAGACCTGAGACTGTACTATTAATATAAATCGATAGTGATCAAAACAGCATGGTACTGGCACAAAAACAGAGTAGTAGATGTCTGGAACAGAATAGAGAACCAAGAGATGAACCCAGCTACTTACCATTATATGATCTTTGACAAGCCCATTAAAAACATTCAGTGGGGAAAAGATTTCCTATTTAACAAATGGTGCTTGGTGAACTGGCTGGCAACCTGTAGAAGACTGAAACTTGACCCACACCTTTCACCATTAACTAAGATAGATTCTCACTGGATAAAAGATTTAAACTTAATACATGAAACTATAAAAATACCTGAAGAAAGTGCAGGGAGAACTCTTAAAGGAATCGGCCTGGGTGAGTATTTTATGGTGAGGACTCCCCAGGCAATTGAAGCAGTATCAAAAATACATTACTGGGACCTGATCAAACTAAAAAGCTTCTGCACAGCCAAGAACATAGGAAGTAAAGCAAGCAACTGCCCTCAGAATGGGAGAAAATATTTGCAGGTTATACCTCCCATAAATCAGAATCTACCGAGAACTCAAACATAGTAGCAATAAAAGAACAAGTGATCCCATCTCAGGGTGGGCAAGGGACTTGAAGAGAAACTTCTCTAAAAAAGACAGACGCACGATCTACAAACACATGAAAAAATGCTCATCATCCTTAATCATCAGAGAAATGCAAATCAAAACTACTTTGAGCTATCACCTAACTCCAGTAAGAATAGCCCACATAACAAAATCCCAAAACCAGAGGTGTTGGCGTGGATGTGGAGAAAAGAGCGCATTTCTACACTGCTGGTGGGAATGCAAACTAATACCTTCCTTTTGGAAGAATGTTTGGAGAATACTTAGAGATCTAAAAATAGACCTGACATTCAATCCTATAATTCCTTTACTAGGTATATATCCAGAAGACCAAAAATCACAATATAACAAAGACATCTGTACAGGAATGTTTATTACAGCCCAATTCCTAACTGCTAAGTCATGGAAGAAGCCCACGTGCCCATGTACCCCAGCAAATTGTGGTACATGTATACCATGGAATATTATGCAGCCTTAAAGAAAGATGGATACTTTACCTCTTTCATGTTTACATGGATGGAGCTGGAACATATTCTTCTTAGTAAAGTATCTCAGGAATGGAAGAAAAAGTATCCAAGGTACTCAGCCCTACTATGAAGCTAATTTATCGCTTTCACATGAAGGCTATAACCCAACTATAGCACAAGAATATGGGGAAAGGGCCAAGGGAGGGCAAGGGAGGGTAATGGGTGGGGCCACATCTACGGTGCATCGGTACAGGCAAAACTTACTAAAGGCAGAATACAAATGTTTACATACAATAACTAAGAAAATGCCATGAAGGCTACGCTGAACAGTTTGATGAGAATATTTCAGATTTATATGAAACCATCACATTGTATCCCTTGATTGCACTAATGTACACAGTTATGATTTAACAATAAAAAAAGAAAGAAATGGAAAACATTTTAAAAGTCTACTGTATTGAAAAAGGATCTATGAATAAAAGCTTCTATCTCTTAACATGATTAGTGGAATTTCTAAATAGATAGTTTAAAGTGTCGAGCTTAAACTAATACGGAGGACATAGTATATTTTAAGAACTGATTTCCAGTACTTTTTTTTTCTTTTCATATTCTAGGAAATAGAATGAATGCATATATATCAGAAATAATATAACTGCAGGCTCAGTGCCAGTAGCACAGCTTTCAGTTACGGTTCTGGCCACATGCACCGAAGCTGGTGGGTTTTAACCTGCCTGGACCAGCTAAACAACAATGACAACTGCAACAAAAAAATAGCCGGGTGTTGTGGTCGGCGCCTATAGTGCCAGCTACTTGGGAAGCTGAGGCAAGAGAATCTCTTAAGCCTAAGAGTTTGAGGTTGCTGTGAGCTGTGACGTCACGGCACTCTACCTATGGTGACAAAGTGAGACTCTGTCTCAAAAAAGAAAAGAAAAGAAATAATACAACTGCAGAGATTTACCTTGATGAAAAAATCTTAATAAAATTTCCAACACCAATCTAAACAGATTCATTGTAATCATGAATGTCATAGTCTTTTGGTAGTCTCTGTAAATAACTTAATTGTGACTCCTCCATATCATACTAAGTTATCATTAATTTGTATATATGGCTGACTTGCCATGACATCACTGGAGAAGATGAGAACTTTAGACCAAATAGAATTAAGTTCAATAGGAGTACCAATTTAAATGTTATGTAATTTAGATTAATCCTTGTAGTGGAGAGTATTATTAACAATACTATAATGACATTGATTAAATTTAAAGCATCTTTGAAAAAAGCATTGTATAATAATTATTTACATATAAAAATTTCTTTTTTGGTAGATATTTGTTCAGTCCAATCAAGGTGAAGAAGAAACAACAAGAATTTCGTATTTTACATTTATTGGAACTCCAGTCCAGGCAACAAATATGAATGACTTCAAACGAGTAAGTTTGTTTAAATGATATTAGGGAATTTTAAAAATAAAATTTTGAGGGAATAATTATACATATTTTAATTAGTCACACTTTTTAACCATAAAGGTCAAAAATCCTATCATGTTGTGGAATTTTGTAATGTTAAACTAGAACAGTAAGTTCTAATCAACATTTTAAGACACCCAGCTGTAAAAGAAGTCTAATAAAAATGATAAATCTTAACTGATAACTTTTAATGAATGATAAGAGAATAAAAATATCAATTTGATTATGGAAAGTGGTTAGGAATGATGGAAAAGCAGGAGTAGGTTAAATCATTTTTTAGAAAGAGTAGTGAAATTTTAAGAACTTTGACAATGCTAAGATTTTATCATTGATTCTGATTAAAACATTTAAAATGACTTGAACAGTTTTTTAAAAAAGAATGAGCTGAAAGAATGTATTTCCTCAGCAAGTAATTTTATAGTGACCAGGAGTTACCTTATACTTTTATACATTGTGTGTGCGTGTGTTAGGGCGCGTGAATAATTTTTTTTTAAAGGCCACTATCCTAAGATTTGTAAAGATTTTGTAGGATACATGAGACCTCTAGGAATGAGGACTAATCCCTTTCATACATCACTGGAACAACTTCTAATTGGGAACAGTTCCCTAGGATGACTACTCACTATACAACTACAGATCATAGATGTGTCAACTGGCGGCATAAGCAGTGAGCCTCAGTTGCGGTATACACGGTTTAAATGTGTGGCAGCAAAGAAGATAAATGTACTGCAGTGTTCCCAGTGGTTGCATCTGGCTGGCAGTCTAGGACTTGAGATACTGTTTGAGAGAGAGTTTCCCTGGGGCTGCCAATTACTCCAGGGAGAGGCTTCCAGCAGACCCATGTTTGAGGAGTTGGAGATGTGGAAAATTTTGAGAAGGCTGTTCTTTCTGGTGGTATCTACAGGTCTAATTTGAATTCAATTACAGAAAAATTTATTAAATTGTGTAATAGTGAATGATCTTATGAAATTGTATGTTGTTTTTACAAAGTTGAGTACCTGACAGTAGATGTAGTGTAGTTAGAAAATACCATTTTCGTCATAGCATAGTTTTGAGAGCTTGAGGAATAATGATGTACTCAAGACCTGTCATGTCTTGATGTTTCACTTATGTATAATGATAGGTCAGAAGAAGCAGAGATTAGGCACCTACATTTTTATGATGCAAAATATGTTTACTGCAAAAGTGTGTGAGCAACAGACATTTTGGCTGCCTACTTTGCCCATTTGTATTAAATGTCATTGGACTTGGCTCGAACTGTTCTTTGTGTTCTTTCATAAAATCTGTTATTCCCTCGTACCACTAATTTGGCTTTAGTTTTCCTTTTTCTCACCTCAGCTTATGCTATTTGATTTTTCTTTCTTTTCTGTAAGTAACTGCCATTATAGTTTGTCTATTTTCTTACCGGCCTGCCATTTAGTTATAGATTTTCTAATTTGCAGTAATATTTGTGCCTCTAAGTGTCTGTCTCCTTCTCGTTGTCTTTAACATCCTTCACACCCCTCTTAGCCTCCCTAGTCATTTTTCTTTATTGACTGTTAAATTACCCTTTTAAAAGCTATCTTCAGGATAGCAAAGGTGTTAGATTTTTCTTGCTTGAGAGTATTTGTGTTTGTTTTGTAAAACTGTGTATTCCCTTCTTTTTGCCTTATTTAGATGTATGACTGGAGAGCAGTAGTTCTCAGAATTTTTTTGCAGAACCCGTTCATACGACAAAATTTGAGGACCAAAAAGAACTTTTATTTATGGGTTATATTTATCTAATACTTACTATATTAAAACTGGAGAATATAAAATACTTATTTGTAAATAATGAATGCACATGTTAATACAAATAATATTTTAGAATTGAAAATAAGCATTTTTCCAAAAGAAAACCCCCAAATTTTTGAGGAGTACTGTTTTACAATTCTGTGAATTTACTTACTGTTAACCTGACAGTCCTTATTCTCCTTATCTGCATTTAATCAGCTATGATAGACCTCTGGAAAACTCTCCCGCACACTCGTGTTCTCACACAAGTTAAAAAGGCACAGAACTGTTTATCATTGTTATGAAAATAGCTTTGACCTCCCAGACTCCCTGAGAGAATAATTTGAATACTATAATAGACTCCCTTGTTGGTGTTCTGGGCTTCTGTGCACTTTGGTTTTAATGTTTGATAAAATTTAATTGGATGAGTGACTTTCTTATGTGTATTAATATTACGTTACGTTACCTTGGAATATTTCTGAATGAGATTTGTTACGTAATTATTGTTTCATAGGGTTATTTTTCAAAAGTGAGCTAGTATTTCATTATTTTTATATGATGCAAAGCATCACTTCAACATAGTAAAAACAATTAGAGTGCACATTTAACTGAAAGTAGCCAGTTTAGTCCTGTGTAGATAGAGTTTATTAAAACTTACAAATAAGTTTTTGGCTCTGTGCCTGTAGCATAGTGGTTATGGCGCCAAGGCAGCTTCAACCCCAGCCCAGCTAAACAACAGTGATAACTGCAACAAAAAAATAGCCAGGTGTTGTGGCGGGCGCCTGTAGTCCCAGGTACTTGGGAGGCTGAGGCAAGAGAATCACTTAAGCTCAAGAGTTTGAGGTTGCTGTGAGCTGTGATGCCAAGGCAGTCTATGGAGGGCAACATAGTGACACTCCATCTCCAAAAAAAAAAAAAAAAAGAAAGAAAAAAAAGAAAAGAAACAAACTTACAAATGAGTTTTTGATTGAAGAGAATAAAAGATGTGTGGGATGGTATGTTTTGCCCTTATAGTACCTATGCTAGTGTAGTAATTCCTCCTTATCTTCAGGGAATATATTCCTAAATTCCCAGTGGATGCCTGAAATAGTATATAGTACCAAACCCTATATGTACTGGTTTTTTACCTGGGCAGAGAGTCCCCAGGTTGGGGTTAGTTCGGCTGTACTGTGGTGCATAATGGCTGTGTAGTCACTGTCGGTAGTGTTCTTCTCTCATGACGCCGGGCAGGGGCAGAAAGCTGCATCCCCTCATCAGTTCTGCGTTCTGACTTACGTTACCTTCAGTTTGCAGGGTTTACATGATCCTATTGTAAGTTGAGGATCATCTGTCCATACTCGCCGCTGACAAAGCTTAATTTATAAATTAGGCACAGTAAGAGATTAGCAGCAATAAAAACCAGTAGCAAAAACAATGACAACAGTATACTGTAATAAAAGTTATGTGAATATGGTGTCTCTCTCCCCTACTCTCTTCCCCTTCCTCTCAAAATACCTTACAGTGCTATACTGCTTCTAACTGACACTGTAGATAAAGGAGGACTGAGTACCCAGTTTCTGCCGATAGCAAGCTTATATTCCAGGGCAGTGCAATCTTTATTTATTTATTTATTTATTTAGTAGAGACAGAGTCTCACTTTATTGCCCTCGGTAGAGTGCTGCGGCATCACAGCTCACAGCAACCTTCAGTTCCTGGGTTTAGGCGATTCTCTTGCCTCAGCCACCCGAATAGCTGGGACTACAGGCACCTGCCACAATGCCCGGCTATTTTTTTGTTGTTGTTGCTGCAGTTCCATGTTTGAACCCACCACCCTGGGTATATGGGGCCACAGGCGCCACCCAGAATTCCTTTGTTTTTTTTTTTTGTTTGTTTGTTTTTGGCCTGGGCTGGGTTTGAACCCACCACCTCAGGCATATGGGGGCAGCGCCCTACTCCTTTTTTTTTTTTTAATCTCATGACACACTTGAACCTTAATTAAACTTCTGTGCCACACTTAAATTATGCTGATAAAAAAAAAAAAAGTAAAAAAAAAAAAAAGAATATACTTACTGTGCTTTGAACTTTTGAAAACAGTTTAATTAATGATCTTTAAAAATTTTCGCGATACACCTAAGATCCTCTCAAGGCACACCAGTTGAAAATCATTGTTCTAGGATAATGGTCAGATATCTGGAAAGTTAATCAAAATTAAAGCTTAGTTCAAGGATCTTTTCCTCCATAAAATATTCTCCTACTTTCCTAACCCAGTGATACTTCCTTCTGTCCAATGATGACTGGGAAAGTCTGAGAATATTTTATGGAGAAAGAGGGCCTTGGGCTAAGTTTTGAGAGTAGTATTTGGACAAAGGAAAAGACAGCGATGGGTATTCTAGGAAGAAAGGAAAAGTAGGGACTTTGCCAGGAAAGTGGGAAGGTGCAGGATTCATTCGAAGACAAGTTACATGTGTTGCTTCTTTCCCTTTACTTGTTTGAGCAGTCTGCATTTAGAAGTGATTATACAGGCCACACATGTTGGTTCACACCTGTAATCCTAGCATTCTGGGAGGCCAAGGTGAGTGGATTGCCTGAACTCAGGAGTTCAAGACCAGCCTGAGCAAAGGTCGAGACCCACATCTGTAAAAATAGTTGGAAGTTGTGGCCATCGCCTGTAATCCTGGCACTTGGGGAGGCCAAGGTGGGTGGATTGCTTGAGCTTAGGAGTTTGAGACTAGCCTGAGCAATAACAAAACTGTCTCTACTAAAATTAGAAAAAATTAGCTGAGCATTATGGCGGGTGCCTATAGTTCCATCTACTCAGGAGGCTGATGCAGGAGGAGCTCTGGAGCCCAAGAGTTTGAGGTTGCTGTGAGCTGGTTCCCCCCCCCCCATTAAAAAAAGTGATTATATATAGTAATTAGAATTTAAAATTGATTTAAAGTAGATTTGGTATATATTTTATAGGCACAGGGAAGAAAATTTTGGTGACCTTTGTATAGTGAAGAGAGCTCTATGAATTGTTTTAATGAGTGATAAGGTAGATTAAATGTTAAGGATTTTCAATTTATATTTTTATGTTCTGTGAGTTGTTTCTAGATAATTTTAGTTTTCAGACTTACTGACGTTATGTCACTAAGATGACAGAAGCTAAGGTAATGCTGTTGAATCTTGGATGTGAATAGAAATCTTAGAACCACTTTGCATGCTATTACAACTTTATAAGGTTATACTTTAAGATTTGATAGACTGGAACATGCCCTTCACTTATCTGTTTTTACAGGTTCATGCACAGATTTTGGCTATTTGTTGTTGTAAAGAGATTTCTTTATGTTGCAGCATGAAAAGCTTGCTGTCTTAATTGGAAGTAGATTTCTTTTTGCTAAACGCTCTTTAGATGGATCACTTAATTTTAATACCAAAGTATTAAAATATAAGTGTATAAAAATGAGAATTGTAGGGGCTTCTGCTTCTTAGGGAATGAGGCGCATGTGAAAAGCAGAGTGGATTTTTTTCACTATATTAAAAATAGACTTTTCTAAACTGGCCATTCACCATATCAGCTATGTTTGTAACATTTCTGTCTGTTTATTTTTCAGCTTTTTTAATCCAACTCAAATGAACTAAAAACAGAAGATATTTTAAAATGAAGTAATGTAAAGATTGACATTGTCTCCCTCTGCCCCCTCCTTGCTTCTCTGCTCATCTAGCACCTGGCTGCTCTCCCCCTGCCCATGTTCTCGCCATTGTGGGGGCAAGATTTCTCCAGCTTCTATCATCTGGATCAGTCTTCCTATTACCTAGATTTCCTCAGCCATCTCTTCAGATCTCATCCTAGTCATATTTCTCCATTGGCCTTTGATTTTGTTTTGGTTTTTGTTTTGGGCTTGCAGCTAGGTACTTTAATTCATTACCATACCATGTTGCTCACCAGACCTTCTGTTATTTATTTATTTATTTATTTACTTTCTACTGTTTCATATTTAATTTTGCACTACATTTTGAGAAGTAATATTGCAGTAAAACTTAAATTGTTATAAATGCTTTCAGATATAACCAGTTGTTGGATAATATTTTAATCCACTCTAAAGTTAAAATTTTATTTTTTAGGAACTATAGAATCATTTTGGAGAGTAAATATAAAGTTTCCTCAAGTTCTTTTATGTTAGTGTTAATATATTGGTTTGTTTTAGTTGAGGGGTATGGGTTTTCTTTTTTCATTGGAGCATTCGCTCCAAATTCTTTTTGAAGATTGATTGTGGACGTGTCCTCAGCTTTTGCCTACCCAAGTGAGCTCAAGGCCAGTTGAAGGACTTATGGACTGAAAGCAAGGCTTGGTTAAAATATTAATATAGAACATCGATGGACTCTACTGAATATCTTGGACACCTAATTTTGATGTACCTAGATTTTTATTTGTCTGAGGTGTAATATAAAGACTTAACAATGAATAAAAGACTTATGTTTGGGGTGAGAATCCATATTGGAATGTTGAATTTCTTCTTTTTTACAGAAAATACATATTGGCAAGTTGAGAGTTATCAACCTGTGAAACAGTATGCACATTTGTGTCTTCTGTATCACATCTGCTTAAATTTTAATAGTTTTTGTTTCCTTTTGTGTAATCTAATAGCTTTGTGTTTTGTGTTTACCAAGTAATACAGTGATCAATTAATGCTTTCAGTGTTCATCAGCTTGAATCCATTTGTGATAAAAAATAGTGCCACCTCTGCTTCCTTCTAGTGGTTCCTAAACCCGAATTTTCCTACCCTTAATCCACATGCTCTTTTATGAAGCTATCTTTTTATCATCTTTCTGGCTTGTTGGGGTTCTAATATGGTATCTGTGGACCAGAGGGACCACTTTAAAGTAATGAAAGGGGTTTTTCTTAAGCTGGGGAAAAAAGCATTTCTTGTATTGTGTGATTGGGGATTCGATATGAGGAGTTTTTAAAACATCTCGTGAAAGACACTGACCCAGCTGTGTATGATGATCTTTATGACGTTTGCTCGGTACTTTTAAGAAAGAATCAATTTAAAATATGCAAAGAAAATTGTATTTATAAATTTATATAGAAATATTTTTCTATAAAAACAGACATTCAGTATCTTGCAAGTAGCTTTCTTTAGATAATTTCTGCTATGAGAATAAATTATTTAATGATGAACTTTAGGTATGAAGTAAATTACTCACTTAGAACATAGCTTTAAAACCCTCCCATAGAGAATTTATTTTCTAGACTTGTTGGTGGAAAAGTTTATTCTTTATGTTTTTATGCTGTCTCATATATAGTAACCAGGAAATTTTAAAAAACCTCCAATAGAGGATTTTTCTAATTATTTACAGAAATAAGATGTACTCTACTCTTTTAGCAGGAAATTAAAAAAGAAAATCTCTAATAGAGCATTTTTCTTTTTTTTTTTTTTTGAGACAGAGCCTCAAGCCGTCACCCTGGGTAGAGTGCTGTGGCATCACAGCTCACAGCAACCTCCAACTCCTGGGCTCAAGCAATTCTCCTGCCTCCACCTCCCAAATAGTTGGGACTACAGGCACCCACCACAATGCCCGGCTAGTTTTTGGTTGCAACCGTCATTG
>CAUYPK010006110.1:0-23243 GCA_963574355.1 Loris lydekkerianus | reverse complement strand
TTCTTTAGCAATAAATATTGAAAAGCATTTAACCTACTGATTCCTCAATTATTGTAATTGTTTTGGGTATATATTTTTATTTTTGAAATTTACCAGTGGCTGCTGCATTTTCCACCTTGGCTTATACTGGAGTCACTAAGTTTTCCCAGTTTTTAGGGTAAAATTAAGGGGGTAAAATTAAACTAGTATAAGGTTAGCTTATACTAGTTCAGGTCAGCTTATACTCGAGTATATACGGTAGTTTTATGTGAGCCCTTTTACTAATCTCTTCTTTTCTCTTCAGTATTGTTTCACTGCAATATATGACTACAAAACCATCCCACAAATCTAAGCATGTCAGACCCAACTCAAAATCCTTTGGTTTCCTCTTTGCATTCGATTTAATTATAAGAAATTGTAGGTAAGCACCTCTGTATGTCAGAAATTTGATTACATGCTGGGCCATTCACATATCCTTAATTTACTAGGATAGACACATAAAAATTGTAACATACCAAGTGCAACAAAACATATGAATAATATATATGGTTAGTATATTGTTTATCTGTGAAGATGTACTGTGAAGGGTTTGGAGCTGTGTCTTTCAAAATCAGATGGAATTTGTCAAGAATATGGGAGAAAGGGATTCTTTCAAATATACCCTAGGAAAATCCACTAAAAAGTACACATGAAATATAGACTTCGTTCATAGCATTCAGAATCCTTGCTTTTAATGATCTCTCATCATATTCAATGAATAGGATTCCTTTGAGACAGAATTAACCAAGTTTTCCCAAACATGCTATATTTTTAATTATCCCAAACATGCTGCTCTTTCTTTCATCTTGAATTACTTATCTAACTACTACTCAACCAATGGAATTTCTAAATCTAGTTGTTTTACTCATCACACCTTCTCCCCCCAGCCTCTACTTCTGGGGGTTGCTGGTATCTTTTCTCTATGCATCGAGTGTTGTCCTAGAGCTAGTTCTTAGGATCATAAAGTGGCTACTTCAGATCTAGGTATCATGCCTAGACACAACCAGGTCCTCTAGGTGAACCTCCAAGAACTGTGCTTTGTATAACCCAACTCTTCCCATTGAAAAAAGATAATCAGGATCTCTCTCCTGGAAAGAAGATATTTTGAACTATGAGAGGCCAAGGCAGCTGACTGGAAAGGAGGACTACAATCTGCTGTTGGGGAGAGATCCCTACAATGTTCTGGTTTCTCTGCTTTCTGGAGTTGCTTGTTTAGCACAAAAATGAGCTACTTCACTGTGTGCTTGTAGTCAATCTCTCTTTTTTACTTAAATTATTTGAACTTGGTTTTCGTTACTTGCAGTTACTTTAAATTACTTTAAGTGTGATATTCAAATAACACCATCTAAAGTCATTAATTTTCTTGTATGGGTCTTTTATTCACCCATGAATTGAGTGAGTGGTATGTGAGAGGGCCTCAATAGATCTTAAATGGAGAGATGAAGAAATGAATGAACTATGCACTGTGTTGGGTTAAATGCCCAATTATCTAGGAACACTTTATTTAAAATTAATCAACCGAAAGCATCAATGAATTAAAATGTATCTATTACTTGGAGGTACAGAATGGTCATACTATAGATTTCATATCATGTTTACTGCAACATAGACTTCTCATGCCCTGTCCAATCAGATTAGCAGCACTGGAGGCTCTGGCTCTCTGCCAATATTCTTTTTGGGTGGGCCTTGGACTGTATGTTGAAAGCAAAGGAGAACACTTCAGAGTAGGAGTGGAGGAATTAGGTACTGGAGAAAGGATAGGGAGAGATAATATATCTGGCTCCAAGAGGAATCATTCAATACTACAAAAAAAAAAAGAAAGAAAGAAAGAAAGAAAGAAAGAAAGAAAGAAAGAAAGAAAGAAAAGAAAGAAAAGAAAAAGCATAAAAACATAACAAAAACCAGCTGAAATGTAAAAAATATGAATGGTTTTTAATAAGTAGTAGACTTTTGGACATTTTTGGAAGGAATTTGTGTGATATTGAGTATTTTTAAACTATCATGTCATTTTCACCCTTTGATGTTAATAGAGCAATAAGAAGAATCTGGGACATTGTATGTCATTTTAACCAAATACATTTCCATTATATCTACTTTTATTGTAGCTCTGATTTAGTCTTCTTGTTGATATCTTCCTACACCATCTCTTTCTCACCTATCCACTGGCAAATCAAGAGCTGAAGATTATTTTTCTAGTTTCAGATAAACTGTAATTTTTAAAATTTCAATTTTATTTACTTTAAAATCAATATTTTTAATGAGAAAGGCACTTTGGGTTCTATTATTTCAGGTGTTACTTCCTTCTTGTCGAAGTTATTTAACATTTCCAGGGGACAAAATTTAACTTCCAGTTTGAGTTAATGCAGCTTAGAGCGTCAATATACATACTGTCCTTCTGCAGAATTACAGGTAGAAGATGCTCGGTGTGAGTTAGGTAAGAGACTAATTCACTAGGATAACAAATCTGTCAGGCTCAATACCTTTTTATTCAAGACTCTGATGACAGAGGATGAACCACTTTTGTAGCTTCTGAAATGTTTTATGAGTTCATTAAAAATATTACTACTCAGTAGTGGAGTTTACACTTTCCAATAAGCAGCAAGCTTGGACTCTGATTTTAGTATCTTGCTTTGTATGTATGTGGGGGTGAGAGACAGAGTAAAAGCGCGGGAAGAATGGCTAATGTTTACAATGGACTCAAATAAGTTTCAAGGTTATACACAGTAATTTTTTCAGAAGTAGTAAACAGTTCTTTTTGAGTATAAATGTAGTCAGTACTTTCTCATAAAAAATATTCTTCAGCTATCAAAAAAAAGTAGAAAACATTTCTATATTAATGTATATAACTCTTGGTCTAAAGCCTTAGGTTCTTTATGTTAAGTACATATTTGAAACAGTGGATGATATAGTCTCAAATTTTTGAGGAACATAAAATCTTCAAAGATGTATTATTCTCTGTATACATGAAGTTGCCATGCAATATTTTTTTTTTATTTTTTGAGATGAGGTCTTTTTTTTGTTGTTGTTACTGTGTCACCCAGGCTGGAGAGCAGTAGCACAATCCTAGCTAACTGTAATCTTGAACTCATGGGCCCAGGCTCAAGCAGTTCTTTCACATCAGCCTCCCACCTCCCAGAGTAGCTAAGGATATAGGCATTTGCCATCATTGCCTGGCTATTGGTTTTGTTGTTTGTTTGTTTGTTTGTTTGTTTTTTGGTAAAGATGGAGTGTCACTATATTCCCTAGGCTGATCTTGAACTCCTGGCCTCCAGTGATCCCCCCTCTGGCTTTGCCCTCTCAAAATCCTGGATTGCAGGCATGGACCATTGAACCTGGTCCTGAGAAAATTCTTTACTTGCCAGAAGTTAGGGAAACATATGTTTAAAATATTGTTATTTAACTTCTGATTTCTGCTCTGACAAGTAAGGAATTTAGAAGTTACCAGTCTCTGTTAATATGAAGTAAAAAGCTAAAGCACACTGAAAATTCAACAACCCTTCTTAAATCCGTAAGGGAAGTGAGGTCTTAGAGCAATCTGGTGCTCCTCAAATTGGAGAGAGACAGGTAGATAAAGAGAATCACAGCTCACAGGAATTGAGACCTACTAGTAGAAGCTTTCCAGAGAACCAGTACCAGGGTAGAAAAATATCAACTACAATTAATGAATTGCTGGAAACTCAGCACAGACAACTCTTAGAAAAATGTCCAGAGGGGTGCAGTCTTAGACAGATCCCCACATTTTTCTGAGTTTTACCACCAGGAGCTCTCTCAGGTCCTAGTTCACAGTGGTTATTGGGTCTCTATGCTTCTCGTGAAGATGGAGTTGGGATGCAATTTGAATATGCCAGAATATTCTGTTCTTTAGAAAACTTTCTCTCAGGGGAAATTATTTTATCAATACCTGCTATGGTGTTGTCAGAACCTAATCAACCCAGGAGGAGGGAAATATCTAACTCTAGCTTCTTCTAGACTTTCAACAAAACATTACCAGGCATACAAAAAGACAAAACACACAGTTTGAAGAGACTGAGCAAGCCTGAAAACTAGGGTCAGATATAGCAGAAATGTAGGAATCATCATACCAGAAATTTTTTATTTATTGATTGATTGATTTTCAGATTAATATAAGGGTGCAAATGATTAGGTTACATTGTTTGCATTTGTTAGGTAAAGTCCAATTGTAGTAGAGCTTTTCACGGGGGGGGGGGGGTGTGTGCTTACATTCTGCCCATTAGGTGAGAGTTTACTAATCCCTCTCCTTCCTTCCCTCTCTTTTCTCCCCACCTACTTGAATTTAATTGTATTTTTCTTTCAGGTCAGTTTGTAGTTGGACATCTGTTGGTTGCATAATAGTATTGAGCACACTGGATACTTACTTTTCCATTCTTGTGATACTTTGCTAAGGAGAATGCTCTTCAACTCCATCCAGGTAAATACAAAAGATGTAAACATATGGAATGCTGCATGAATTTCCATGTCATCCTTGTGAAGGGGCCATGTTAATCTTCTGTGTATCATTACAATTTAAGTATTTAGTAATGTGGTACTCACTACTGAAGTACCAGAAATTATTTAAAAACTATGATTAATACACCAAGGGCTTTAATGGAAAAAGTAGCAACCAATAAGAACAGATGGATAATGTAATCAGAGAAATAAAAATTTAAGAACAAATAAAATAAATGCTAGACATCAAAATGCAGTAACAGAATTTAAGAATGCTTTCTTTTTCTTTTCTTTTCTTTCTTTCTTTCTTTCTTTTTTTAATCAGCTTATTAGTGCACTGGATATGGCTAAGGAAGAATCTCTGAACTTAATAATATTTCCATAGATGCTGCCAACATTGAATGGGAAAGAGAAGAAAGAGTGAGCAGAATATGCAAGAACTGTGGGATAACTACAAAAGGTTTAAATTGATGTAATCAGAATACCAGAAGAAAAAGAAAGAGAGAAAAAGAAATAGTAGAAATATCTGAAGTAATTGGTGACTAAGAATCTCCCAAAATTAATCAGACATCCAACCACAGATCCAGGAATACCAAAGAAGACTGAGCAAGATGAAAACCAAAAGAGCTACGCCTAGGCACATTATATTTAAATTACAGAAATATCAGAGATAAATAAAAAATCCTGGTAAAATCCAGTGGAAAAGACTGCCTTATTTACACAGGAGCAGATGTAAGAATTATATCCACCTTTTTTTTTTTTTTTTTTTTTTTTTCAGAAGCCATGCAAGCAAGGAGAAACTGAGGTGAAATAAAGTGCTGAGAGAAGTACCGACCTGGAATTTTATACCCTGTGAAATTTTCCTTCTAAAGATAAAAAGAAATAAATATCTCTGAGACAAAAAGAAAATTGAGAGAACTTGTCAGTAGACTTGAATCACAAGAAATCTTAAAAGAAGTCATTAAAGAAAAGGAAAACAATGAGTCAGAAACTTAGCTTTTTATAAAGAAAGGAAAAACAGCTGATGAGGAAAATGTGAAGGTAAAGTAAAATCTTTTAATTTTCTTCTTGTTTGTTCAAAATAATAATAGCAACAATTAACTCTCTACATATGCTTATATCTATGCATCTATCTAGATATGCTTGTATATGGGCGAAATTAATATCAGAATGATGCAAGGTATGGGAGGCAGAAATTAAGATTATATTGTTATTATAAGATACTTGTACAATGAAACTGTATAATTATAGTGACATTTGAAAGTGGACTTGGATCAGTTGGAAATGTATAATATAAACTCCAGGGAAACCACTAAAAAAAAAAAGCAAACATTGAAGTATAATTGGTGTGCCAAGAAAGGAGAAGAGTGGAATTATATAGAAGTCTCAATTAAAACTCTAGAAAGACAGAAAAATTATAAAAGACAAAAATAGCAATAAATAACAAAGGCAACAAATAGAAAATAGCAACATACACAGCAGACAAAACTAAGGTATATCAATAACCACTTTGAATGTCAATGTTCAGTTAAACAATTGAAATACAACAATTAAAGCCAGACATTGTCAGAATGAAGGAAGAAAATAGGATCCAACTATGTGTTTTCCATAAGAAACCCACATATAATATAATAGTATAAAGACACACATAAATTAAAGGTAAAGGGATCTAGAAAGATATACCACGCTAACAATAATCAAAGAAAAGCAGGAGTACTTCTATTAATTTCAGACAGAAGAGACTGCAGAGCAAGGAAAGTTATCGGATAGAAAAAGGCATTACATAAAGGAATCAAGTCTCCAGGAAGACATAGCAATCTCTAATTTGTATGTGGCTAAAAGTGGAGCATCAATATATGTGAGGCAAAAGCAGATAGAATTGCAGTGAGAGCTAGGTGAACCAACAATCGTTGTTGCAAATTTCAGCACCCTTTTATCAGAAATGAACAGATTTAATAGGGAAAAAATCAGCAAGGATGACCATTGATCAGCTGGCTGTAATTAACATCTATCATCTACTTAATTCAACAATAGAAGAATACACATTATTCTCAAGCTCATATAGAACATTCAGCAAGGTCTCCACATTCTGAGCCATAAAATATACCTCAATAAATTTAAAAGTATAGGAATCCTATGATGTTTGCTCCCAGATCACAGTGGAATTAAACCAGAAATCAGTAAGATAAAGGTAACTGGAAAAATTCAAAAATATTGGGGAGTAAACAACACACCTCTAACTAACACATGTGTCAAAGAAGAAATTTCAGAAGTTAAAAAATATTTTAAGCTAGATAAAAATGAAAATATAACTTAACAAAATTTGTGAGGTGCAAATTAGAAGGAAAATTGTAGCATTGAATATATAGAGAGTAGAAAAAAAAGATCTAAATTAATAATCTTAGCTTCTACCTTAGGAAACTAGAAACAGAAGAGCAAATTAAATACAAAGTAAATGGGAAAAAAAGAGATAACAAAAAACAAAGCAGAAATGAATAGAATTTTAAACAGAAAATCAATAGAGAAAATCAATCAAATAAAAAGCTGGTTCTCTTGAAATGATTTATAAAATTGATACATCTCTAGCCAACCTATCTAAGAAAAAAGAAGAGACAAAGAGGACACAAATTACTAATATCAGATATAGAAAGGAAACATCATTATAGATTCCATAGACATTAAAAGGACAATAAAGGAATATTATGAGCAACTCTATGTCCACAAATATGATAATATAAATGAAATGGATCTTTCTTTGAAAGATTACAATCTGCTAAAACATGAGAAGAAATAGTATAAACAGGCTTATACCTGTTAAAGAAATGGAATCAATAATTAATAACATTTCAAAACAGAAAGTACCAGGCCTAAATGGGTTCACTTGTGAATTCTACCATACATTTAAAGAAGAAATTATACTAATTTTTCGCAATCTTTTCCAGAAGCTTCAAACAGAAGGAATATTTTCTAACTCATTCTAGGAGGTCAGCATTATGATAATAACTGAAACTAAAAAGGGCATTATAAGAAAACTATAGACCAACATCTGTCTTGAACACAGATGCAAAAATCCTCAACAAAACGTTAGAAAATTGAATCCAACAATCTATTTAAAAATCCCACCATGATTGAGTGGGATTTATTCCAAGTATTCAGGATCATTCAACATTCAAAAATAAATTAATATAATGGCACATCAATAGATAAAAGAAGAAACATCACACAATCATATCAATAGGTGCAGTAAAAATATTTGACAAAATTGAACACTCATTCATGATGAAAACTCTTAGCAGACTTGGGGCTGTAAGATCTACATGAGTTAAATGATGAAAAATACCAAAAAAAGAAAAAACTAAATAATTGGAGATATGTTCTATGGTTAAGAATAGGAAGACTTAATATTGTTAAAATATCAGTTCTTCCCAACTTGATCTGTAGATTCAACACGATTCCAGTCAAAATCCCAGCAAGTTATTTTATGAGTACAGAAGAACTATTTCCAAAGTTTGTAGTGAGAGTGTATGCAGCATAGCCAACATACTATTGAAAAAGAAAAACAAGCTCAGATGGATTTTCATTCATTAAAGAAATGCATTGGTAGAACCACCATGGAAGACAGTTTGGCAGCTTCTCATGAAACTAAACATATTCTTATGTAATCTTACCATGTGATCCAGGAATCATATTCCTTGATATTTTCTCAGATGAACTGAAAACATATATCCACACAAAAACTTGTAAACAAGTATGTACAGCAAGCTTTACTCATATTTGCCAAACAAGATGTCCTTCTGTAGATGAATAAATAAGTAAACTATGGCACATCTGGACAATGGAATGTTAATCAGGGCTAAGAACAAAGGAACAATGAAGCCATGAACAGGCACTAAGGAACCCTAACTACACCTGACACCTGACAGAAGCCAAACTGAAAGGGCTGTCTACTGTGATTCCACCTACAGGAAATCCTGGAAAGGAGGAAACTATGATGATAATAAAAAGATGAGTCAGCGGTTGTTGAGGGTCAAGGGGGGTGGAAGGGAGGAAGAGGCAGAGAACAGAGGATTTTTAGAGCAGTGAAACTGTCCTGTACAATATTACAAAGTGGGTACATGTCACTATAGATTGATCAAAACCCATAAAATGTACAACACCAAGAGGGAACCCTAATGTTAACAATAAACTCTGGGTATTAAAGATTTGAGTGTAGGTTTGCTAATTGTAATAAATATACCATTCTGCTGGTGGCTGGTGGATGCTGATAACGAGGGAAATTGTGTGTGTGTGGGAGGGGCAGGGGCTCATGAGATCTCTGTGTACTTTCTACTCAATTTTGCTCTGAACCTAAAACTGCTTCAAAAAATAATATTTATTACTTTAAAAATATATTTTTTTTCTGGTTTAGTGCCCAGAGCATAGTGGTTATGGTGCCAGCCACATGCACTGAGGCTGGCAGGTTCGAATCCAGCCTGGGCCTGCTAAACAACAATGACAACTGCAAAAAAAAAAAGCCGGGCTATTTTTTGTTGCGTGATGCTACGGCACTCTACCAAGGACGACATAGTGAGACCCTGTCTCAAAAAAAAAAAAAAAATAATATATATATATATATATATATATATATATATATATATAAAAAACCTTTCTGGTAAGAAGTTGATAGTCTTTATACAAACAGAACCAAAAATTGGACAGCATTTCTTATATCCCCTCAGAGAGGGAAGACATAACTCCAGCAGCTTTTGAATTAGCAGGCATATATGCATTTGTATTGATAGAATTGCATATACACTTGAAGTGTTAATTCTGTTCTCCTGGATTCACACAGAACTAGATACGGTATCTATTTGCCATGGCAACACTATCTAGATGAAATGTGGCTCCTTATCTAAATGAGTCATGCTTCTGGGTAGTGACAATATGACTCTCTTCTCAGAGCACTGCAGCAACTGATTCTTGTGCTAGGAAAAGAGAGAATGTTTCATGAGTGTGTGGGTTGTAAACAGAACAAAGGGGTTATCTGAAATTCAGACTAAAAATAAATTGCAGAGTTAGCAATAGCATTCTCATCAAGGCCCTGCTCCAGAAAGCTTCAGATAAAAGTTCAATTTTGAAATTTTCATAAAGAGAAATTCAAGCATAACACCGAATTGTACCGTTCCTAATATCTCTCCTTAATTACTTACTTTTTTTTTTTTCCTTGCACAGCCTGTAGTGATGGACTTATCCTTCCCCTTCATGTAATAATAATATTATAAAAGTTTCCTAGGGATATTGTCCAGAGAATTAAGTGACTGAACACAAGGAATTAAATCCACTCTCCAGCCTGGAATTAACAGTGACGCTCTTAGCAGACGTGCTATCAACCCAAGTTGGACATTGCTTTAAAGGTGAAGCTGGGTTTGTTATTAATATTTAGCTTTCTTGTTTAGTGAAAATAGAACACCATTAAGGGTAAAATTTTTGTGTTAACTTCTGGTAACAACTTCATGACCTAACACTATGAATTTCTGTGTGCAAATATAAATTGTGAAGACTTTATATGTACAAAGAGGCTGTCATTTATAAATAGCCTCATTAAATGCAACAACCAAAAGCACTACAGGTGTGTCTCTGATATGTTGAATATATATATTTCAAAACACTTATAATTGCTCTTAATGATACCATGCATGTGGGTTTTGATAGGCTCATTTCTGATTTTAATTCCTTGCTGCCTGGGCCATATGATCTCTTACCTCATAGTAAGTTTGTGAACAGGCAATGTTTGTGCATGTAGCATGTGAACTGATGTATTTTAGAGCAGTGGCTCTCAAAATTTTTGGTATCAATGTTCTTCTATACTCATAAAAATCACTGAGAAACAACATATTTTTATTTATGTAGGCTATATCTATTGCTATTTACTAATAGAAATTAAAATTAATGCACTTTAAAATACAGTATAACCTTTGTAAGTTGACCACCCAGAGGTGGTCAACATAAGGAATGAGGCCTGATGTATGGATATGTACAAGCGGTGCACATCCAGTCTATGAAAATTAGGTCAACATGACTTGGCACCCGTAGTACAGTGGTTATGGTGCTGCCACATACACCGAGGTTGGTGGGTTCAAACCTGGCCTGGGCCAGCTAAACAATGACAACTGCAACAAAAGATAGCCAGGCACTGTGGTTGGTGCCTGTAGTTCCAGCTACTTGGGAGGCTGAGGCGAGAGAATCACTTAAGCCCAAGAGTTTGAGGTTGCTGTGATGTCACGATACTCTACCCAGGGTGACATAGTGAGACTCTGTCTCAAAAAAAAAAAAAAAGGAAAGAAAATTAGGTCAACATAAAATAACAACAATAAAAAAACTACCTAACAACATAACATGCTTGTATGTGTGTAAGAAACAGCTCTATTTTTCCCAAACAAAAGCAATTAATGGAGCTATTTTACATTTTTGCAAATCATTAATATCTGGCTTAATAGAAGATAGATTTCCATATCTATTTCTATATGTAGTCTATTTCAACATGCTGTTTTAGTCAAAGTGTATGAAGAAAATATAGCCTCACTGGTTATGTAGTTGGAATAGGAAGTATTTTAATAGATTTTCACATACATGTAGGTATTGTTCTTCAATACTACACTAAAACTGGACAACTGTCAGTTTCTTACAAATTTCAGTGTGGAATCTGAAATCATATCAACAAACACTGCGTACTTAGTTACACGTAAAATCTATTGATCTATTTTGTACTCTAAATGGATCTGAACTTGCTTGTAACTTTTACAATCAGGTATTGGTCAATTGCTTCACTAATTTATGCAGAAATTCTAAGTGTTAATATATTTCATCATGCAATATCAAAAAATTATATCTGTTAATCAATACTAATGTGAATATTATTACTGAATTCATCAGAAAAGATTTTAATTATTGAGAAGTTGTCAAACCCATGGCAGCGGATAAAATTTTCCAAAAGTTTTATTTTTGCTTAAGAGCTCAAATTTCATCATTGGCACAAAATAGTGCCAGTTGTTTTCCTTGAAGTGACAAGCTTGTTTCATTCATTTTGAAGAAAAGGCCTGTCAAATACCTAAGTCAGAAGTACATATCTATACTGACTTCAGATCTTTCAAGTAAAAAACGATACATAAAAAAATGCAGCTAGTTCATCTCACAGCTCAATCACCAATTGCTTTTCCTCAGATGGGAGGTAAGAAACTGAAGGATTTTTTATGTATACCCCATTTTTCACACAATTTGAAATGTGCTCTCAAATGGTTGAGATTTTATAGAATTAACAATTTTTACAGTTCCATCAAGTACATTTTTATTTAAAATAGGATTCTTAAAAATTTAAACATGCAGCAGTAATGATATTGTGCTTACTCTTATAGCTTTGTGTCACTGCCTTGATTCAGGCTAAAAGCATCAGCAATTTTACCCACCAACATTTCTGCGCCATCAGTGCAGATATTTGCACATAGTGATAAAGGCAAATAACATCTTAGTGTCATTATGAAAATAGTTTTGACCTTGTAGGCTCCTCAGAGGGGTCTCATGGATTCCGAGGGATTTCTGGTCCAAAAATTTGAGAACTGCTGCTCTGTGCATAGTCATCCCGGCTGTAATCACAAGATCAAACGCTTTATCCGTTACTGCTCAATTCTAGGTCTACCAAAGAAACAGTGTTTGTGTTAAATACTGCTTAGTGACAAACAACATCAAAAAGTAGTGGTTTAAACAATTGATTATGCACTCTCATAATTCCATGAATTGATCTGGGTGAGAAGGAAGGCTTTTACTTGAATTATTTAATGCAGTTCCGGTCTGCAGCTGAAGCCAGAGCTATCTAATGGTTTCCCCATTCTCACGTCTGCCTGCTGTGTGGTAGACTGGGTATCACTGCTCTTAATGAGGCCTTTCCACCTGGCCAGCTTGGCTTCCTTACAACATGGCAGTCTTTGAGTAGCTGGTTTTCATACATACTGGCTGACTTTTCCTATATATCTTGAGATATATAGAAATGAAAACCCAGGTCCCAAAATTATAATAATATACCTTCTGTTGATAAAAGCAGTCACAGACTCCATCTGGTCTCAAGGGGAGGAAACACAGACCCACTGCTTCCTCAACAAGATGAGTTAAAGGAATTTGTGACCGTCTTTAATCTACCACAACTGGGGTAACCTTGGACAAATTGCTTGTTAGACTTCTCCAATCTTACATATCCATTTTTCTTACCTATAAAATGGAAATCATAATAAATCTTACTTTACAGGGTCTCCATGAAGATTAAATAAGTTAATTATACAATCCCTAACCTTGTGCCTGTTAAAGAGTAGAATTCATTAAGTGTTAAATATTATAATCATTCTTTTATTATTTTGCATATTATTATTTTACAGTAGGCAAAAATTGGCCAATATTTCCTATGGTTTTAATTCAACTTATCCTTTACAATGTTAAATTTTCCTTCTGAATAGTCACACCAGTTATAAGATTGTCTTCCAGTATTTGAATAGTGGGTGATAAAACTTCTATTTGGGTGCATTCACTTTTAGCCAGAAACCTTTCTGCATTCACCGTTAGCCAGAAACCATCAGTAGGAGGTTAGCCAGAAATCATCTTGGAGGCTTAAGTCTTACCAAGAGATCCTTCACACTGACGAACCTGTGTTTAGGATAATGGGGTAATGAACTTGAGCAAATGGAAGCGCTTTTAGAAGATTGGTTCTACTTCTCTAGGAGCTTGGGGTGGATGCAACTATTGTCTAAGAATATGGTTTGGTCTTTATTTAAAATATAACAGACCTTAGATCACTTTATTTTCTCAGACTAGGTACCTGTGAAAAACCTGGGGAATATCTTATTTGGTTGGATAGTTGGCATAGTAACCTTGTGTATACACTGTACACAGTAAGGTAAATCTGATTAAAACAAATTAATTGACCTAAATTGAGATTTAATTCTCTATTTTAAAAGAACATTTTATCTAGTTTTTTCTTTTAAAAATTTCATAATTAATATTATCCTAATGTACATTTATTAAGAAGAGATAAAGGAGGCATTATTTTAGAAGCCATAACCTAGCACTTAACGCATAATTTGTTTTACTTTATATTTTGTTAAGTTAATTTGAAAGCATAATAAGAAAGCAGAAAGATATAGTGAATATAGTCTGGTAATTAAAACTATGGGCTCAGGAGTCATCTGGGTTTAAACATGGTACCTGTGATGCCTTCCAGTAGATATGTGACCTCTGATCATTTTCTAAACCTAAGCCTCAGTCTCTATGTCTATGAAATGGGGATAAAACCAGTGCCTCACTCAGGGGTGGTTGTAAGAATCAACTGACATGTTTTATACAAAGCACCAGGTCTATGGCTTTTAAGCCTATAAATGTTCTCTATTTATACTTAACAAAAAAGTAAACTACTAAGTTATTTTAAAGTTGAAAACAGAATATTTCTAGCTTAGTGCAATTACCAGTTATATTTTTTCCTTTCTTGTATACTATACAAATAATCATTTCCAGGACAGGAGCTACTTAAATTATTCAATATAACTAAAACCATAAACTTAAGTACCGTGAATGTATTTTTCATCAGCAAATTGTGCATAATGATTCATTATAATGAGCATGCAGATGTGAACACTTATTCTCTGAGTGTATATGCGTGCTTATTAAGGACACATAATAGGAATTTTCATGAAACAAACATGAAAAAATGATATAGCCATTGCAAACTTATTGGTGCTAATAGCACTAATTTAAGACCATACCCATAAGTAATACCCTCACATACATTTGTTTTTATGTATATGTTTTGTGTTTATGTATATGTTTCTGTAATACAAAGGTAAAAATTATCTGTATATTTGTTTAATAGACACTGATTGTAGAGTGATATTATTTTACATCCTGTTTTTTTTTTTTTCTTTCTTTTTTTTTTTGCAATTTTTGGCCGGGGCCAGGTTTGAACCTACCACCTCCGGTACGTGGGACCAGCGCCCTACTCCTTGAGCCACAGGTGCTGCCCTATATCCTGCTTTTTCTTAATGAGCAATATTTGCTGCCAGGAATTTATACTACAAATATCCTGCAGAAGAACAACATTACCCATATATGTAGATGATTAATCCTTGTGACCTTGTTTGTAATAAGGGAACAGTAACCTATTATTTTAAGATTTTTAATATCAAAACTAACTATTTAGTTTTCTCCTCAAATGTAAACTCTTACATTGGCTTATCATTCCAAGATGATCTTCTTCTTTGTTCATTCATTTCTTCAGTTTGGCAAGTCTGAAATATTGTTTACTCTGGCCAGGGTTCTGTGCCAGGCCCTGTGGCCTTAGGCACTCTGCCCCTTCAGGTGTCCTTCTCTGTTCCCAGAGCACTCTGCAGTTTCATAGTCACACAGCGTTGTCACGGGCGACTTGCTGCTCTATGCTCCCTATTAGTTGGTAAACTCCATGAGAGCAGAGAGTATGTATTTCCTTGGTTGATACTGTTTTCTCAACATGTAGCACAGGGCCATGCCCAGCAGGTGCTCAATAAATGTTAACTGTGAATCAAAGAATTATCTTGCTTGCATTTTGCTTTGACTCCTCCACTGTCCTTATCATATACTTTGCACATCGTTTTACTGTATGTGTTCATTTCTTCTCTGTGTGTGTCAGCACTGTCTGACCCTAATTGGGTACGACATTGTCTATTCAATCAATCTTTTTCCATGTCTAGAACAGAATAGTTTGTGTGATTAGGCCTTTAAACTCAAAATAAATTGTTCTGAAATTAAATTATTTTAAATAGCTCAAGGGCAGGAACTATAGACTTTTCTATTCTTTCACTCTTGATTACTACATAAAAAGAAATTCAGTACATATTAAGTAATATAAAATGTGACTTCATAAAAAATAAAGAGACCAGTGGAATAGCTCATGTATCAGATAGTTTTTAAGAGGCATTATGCTAACTAGGGTTGGGATTTGAGCAGGTTTTGGCACCTGCCAGACCTGGATTTGAATGTTGGCTCTGCCACTGACTTTGTGGTCTTGAATCTCAGTTTCTTCATCTTTAACATGAGGCTAATAAAACTTAACCCAATTACATCATATTAAGAGATAAACAGGATATAATTTTACAGATAACCAGCTCATGGTAAAGTGATTTGTAATATTTGTTTTACTGTTTTCTTTCTGACCAATTTTCAGTCATTATGAAGACAAAATAGGGGATTCTTTACATTTGTATATTATGCCTGCATATTTATTGGCTTATTTTTTTTCTATTAAAAAAGAAGATATTGTTAGATAAATGTAAAAGCCTGTGGGTCCATATAATTCCAGACAAATGCAAGTGCAGACAGTGAATGAAGTTCATATTGCAGCTTCCAGTATGGAGAGACTTAAAAACTGAACCAGAGTGTAAGGAGGATAGAACTCTGCAATAGTCTGCTTTCAATTAGCTGCCAAGTC
This sequence comes from Loris lydekkerianus, assembly GCA_963574355.1. NCBI lineage: Eukaryota > Metazoa > Chordata > Mammalia > Primates > Lorisidae > Loris > Loris lydekkerianus. The sequence continues at coordinate 7,303 of CAUYPK010006110.1, read as the reverse complement.
CACAATGGGTTGTAGAAAGTGCCATTGAAGTTGAGGAGGGCTGGCTACCTTAAACCAGAGGGCAGGATACACCATGTTATTTTGTGGAAAATGACTGCTTCTATCATATGCTTTTCAAAGCACCATGTTTAAAGTTGAAGATAAAATCTTTCCAAATATATATTTTTACTTTTAAAAATGCAGGATTAAAATTTTGTTATTTAGTGTGAAGAGTACAGTTGGAAATGAGTTGCCCTAAAGTCTAGTTCTTTACCTCTAGGACTATAGCTCTATGTAAATTAGGAATTATAATTTGAAAAAAAATTGCATATAATACACACAAAAAATGTAGCCAATATTCAGATTTCTGCGGCATTCTCTGTTTTAGAATTACTTAAAATGGTACCTGAGAGAATCAATTAATTTCTGTTATTTTCTTCCTCATATGATAACTATAAATTAAAAGATCAATGAATATTTGAAATGAGATTAACTTCTTGGAGTAAAGTTTGAAAAGAAAGGAGAAATTTACATGTACACAAACCTGTGTACATATTTGCTGTTTGGGGAGGCCAAATTTATTCCTTTTAATCATAGATACAACTATACAATTACAGACCTTCTTTACTGGAGCAAAGTTTATTGCAGCTCATAGAAAATCTGAATGTCTCTTTGCAGGGAGTCAGATCCAGAAATAGAGCCTAGAAGATGAAAGACAAGTTTTTTTAGTTCTTTTACTAAAACCTCTACCAGGAACATCACTCCCTGGGAGAAGTAAGAAAGTGAACAGAGGATAGAAATATTCTGTCCATACTTTTCCCACTGGGACAATGGGTTAGAAATTTCCTCTATAAAAAAACGAGGCACTTGTTTGTGCATGTGTATATGACATAGCTTACCACTCTGTGTAATAAATGTTTTGTTTGATCTCTTTCTATATGTATGTATTTTTTTGAGAAAATCATAAGGATTTTTATTGTCAAAACAAAAGATAATAGAAGAGAAAAATACATTAATTGTTCTGATAATTTTAGACTCAAGGACATCTCTAAGGAAAGGTCAACTCTTTAAGTACTGATAGATAAAATACTATGCAGAGCAAGTATGAGGTCGTGCTCAAGACAATGAACATGTATGCAGTGAGGAGAAATAAAAAAGCAATTTCCTTATTTCCTTTCCCCAGTGTGGTATATGTTGCATAAAGGTACGAGGCTCATTTTGGTGAATCATGCTTTCATATGGAGATTTTGAATCTTCCTTCTCCATTCTCCCCTCCCCCCACCCCCCAAGTTTAAGGCCCTGACTTGGTAATGAAGAAGGAAATCAAAATAAGGTGATACTACTTTCACATGAACTCAAGGCTATATAATCTAACTGTTGCTGCCATCTTTACTTAATATCCATTCATCTCTAACCAAATCAGTAGATTGAATTTTCTCCCTAGGAAGTTTCCAGCAAAACTGGAAGTAAATTAATCTCACATGAAAGTGCAAGAAAAGATATGCAAGACTAGTGTTTGTTCTGTGATATAAAAAAGAAGCATCTCTCCAATAGTGCTGGCCCAAGAGGTACCACAAGAAGAACTGGCTGGGAGACGAAGTATCGATTAGGTCTACCAAAATGCAAGACAACTCCAGTTTCAGCCTGGAAAGAGACGTGTCTGCCAAGGCTGGCTTTTATGTGCATCCAGGTCTCAAACACATCTTAGGCCCACCTGCCTGCCAAGGCTGGAGCACAGCACCAGCACGGTCAAGAGGTCAAGAGCTCCACAGTGTCTAAACTAGTCAGTGAGCACCTTGATGCCAGGAATTGTCAGTGCTCACAGTGGCAGTGGTAAAAGAACCAAGAAGCTTGTGTGTTTAGAGCAGCACAAACATTAATTACCAAAGTAAGCTATGGTAAATGATACAAAATTAGGTAAATATTAAAAAAGATAGGTCATGAATTCCCCTAGACACCACTGCTGAAATTTAATGTAAAGCAGTGCAGAATGACTCCTTCCAAGCAGCAAGGCCACATTTTGCACTAATGTTTCTCAAAAACCAATTATGTCTTCAGGTCTAGCCTCAGTTTAAGAGGTTTTTAAAAATATATACCTTTCCTGTGTTAGAGCCAAGATAAAAGGGAAGTAGGGCTCTAGAATCCCTGGAATAGAAAGAGCTCTAGACGCCAGGGGGTGTGAGCACATAACCGTCTCGGGGATTACCTGTCCATGGGGGTGTTTCTTCCCTTCTATCCCTGGGATGTCCACGTCGGGCGGCTGGAACGTTGCAGGATCTTCAGCCATTTGGGTGCCCTGGGCTTAGATGGGTTCTGTTGGATGGGTTTCTGGGCTCCTTGGTAGGCCTGGGTGGCAAAACTTCCCAAATCATATTTCTGGAGGGATCTTGGTCCAAAGAAGCTCCATTTATCTGATGTGTTTCCGTCCTTATGCCCACTTACAGAATCCACACTGTGAGGATGTAGACCAGGTAAAGCTGTGGAAGACCCAGAAGTGAAACCAGCCTCTGGGCCTGTGCCCTCGGGGAGAGCGAGGGTGCTGCTGGGGGGGGGTCTGGGCTGACACTGGCTGTTTCTCTGCTTTTGTCATCTCTGCACTCTGCAGTTTTAGTCTGTGGAGGGCTTCTGCCACTTGAAGATACTTGGTCTCCTGAGTGGTGAGACCCTTGTGGGGTGTGCAGCTGGCACCTCTCAGCCCTGCCTGTTGCTCAGAATGCTGAATGCTCTCCTGGGTCTGTTGGGTGATCAGAGAATTCACGATGACGTGGTAGCTTTAGCTTTCATCACTGGTACCTTGTCCATTCTGTCAGTGGCTGATGACAGAGTCATGGTGGGGGGAATACATTGGCCTCTCCTTGCTGCACCTTGCCGAGGTGCTGGAACTTGTGCTGGAACTGCCCATGTGTGATGGAGAAGGAGGAGGGTTTTAAAGGGCACCATCGTAGCCAATGCCTGCTGGTGTATCTCAGTTCACCTGATGTGCAGGGACATCTTGCCTAGAGGCTGACTAGGCTCACGAGCAGGTACTGCTGGCTGTTTGGAAGCCATTGAAAGACTGTGATCCACATGCCTTTTCCATATATTAATAGAATTCTGAGCTGAGTCCCTGGTATGAGTGAAATTATGTTACAATTATGCTGACAGATGCTAATGAGGAATATTGTCCAGCTGCTGCAAATTAACAAAACTTTGCAGGAAGAGTCCACCCCAAGGTTCTGTTCTGCTGCTGCCGGAGAGCTGCCTACAGCCCTGAGTCTGACACTAAAGTGGCTCTGAGAACCCACATCTCCTAAGAGTTTGGGGCACAGTTTGGATGCACTCCATGGTGAAGCTTGACAACACCACAGGTCTCCGGACAGACCAGGAAACGCTGGCTCAGTCTCTATCTCTGTATATTAATATGTGTTTGTGCCTGTGCATGCACCTAGATATGCTTCTCTATCATGTTATTTGCATACATATACCTACACACAAGTGCCTTATGAGGAAAAAAGGGAAATAAAGAGAAAACAGAAGGGGGGGAGAGAATAAAAAGTTTCAAGGCAAAAAGGGTCATCATACAGTCCAGGATGATGGGAAGCAATCTAAAAGAACATTGGCTGATTTATTGGCAATAAATTGCCATTATTTTTATTTATATTCCATCTCTCATTGTTATGATAACAATATTATTATGGTATACCAGATTGCCAAAGTCATGAATAATTTAAATGTTGATTCATGACATCACTTTTAGAAAGTTAGGCAAGTATGGTTATCCCTTAAACAGTGGATTTTGTCTTTCCATATAGTTTAAAATCTATTTTTATTTAACATTTATTTATTTCTGGTTTGCAATCCATGTTTTGTTTAGAAAGGATTGGATTGGAATTATGTTATAAATTCCTGTATTTATATGCTTAATTGTGGATTCACAAACTAAAGGGATAAATGTCTTCAGGGAATAAATACCTGTTTCATTATTTAAAGGTCAAGAATTTCATCCATATTTATTCATCATCTATTTTTTATAAATACATTGGTAACTTTAGTGTTGTATATAATTCATGTTTACTGTATATAGAAACTAAGACATTAACAGTATTTTTGTAGAAGTACCTTTGTCTTGGGAATTGAAGAATGAATTAATGGATCACGAGTAGAGGATAGGATAGATTTTATTACAGGCAAAAGAAAGACGAAAGCAAAGCCCCACACAAAGGAAAGCGTCCTAGACAGATTGCAGATTTTGGCTTTCTGTCGAGGGGGTTATATACAATTTCTAACCATATCTCCTTCCCTGAAGCCAAGGGGGATTGGGGGAAATGGAATGTATGTCTAAAATATGTGTCACAGCCCTTGGTGCCAAAGCCCTGTGGGCAGAAGTTAATTTTAAAATCACCACTGTGTAGGAATGTGGTCACGTTTTTGGTATTCCATTCTTCCGAGGGAACAGTGGCTTAGATGGAACGGTGATCAAACTTGTTTATAATTCTGCGTAGGCCCAGAAAATGCAGTCTGAATTCAGTCCCAGGTGGAGGGAACCTGCATCACTACAATGTGACTGTGTTAATATTTTCTACTGGATTTTTTTTCCAAGGGAAGTACTCTGAAGTAATTAATGAATAAAAATAGTGCACAGGTAAATGTATTATATATTTTATTAATTTTATTAACTTTTTTCATTTGCATACTTTTTCCTTTTGCATTTTCTGTGGAAGGGTACAAGATGTGCACATGAATCAAAGATGTCACCATGGATTTTCTGGACCAAGTGCCTGTGCTTTAGATTTAATAAGGCTACAGAATAAAGGATGAAATGGTATTTATACTTGTCCAGACAAATGAGATATGTAGGATACTATTAAATACCACTGGCTTACATTTTTATTTTTAATTGCTTTTAAAATTCTAGATTCTAGTTGAATTAATTTGCTGTATTTTGTAATATAAAGAAGACGTATTTATAAAATGAGACAAAAGGTTTTTTTAAAATAAGGTTACCTATTTCAATTGTATTTTAGTTATTTTTAATTTTAATAAATTTGTAAGCTTGGGTTTATCTTTCTGTATACATTTAATGGTATTTAATGACAGATTCCAGTTACATTGGTCTATAACTGTCTTAAAGAATTTAAACCTTCTTGTTTTAATGTTATTTATTTTTGTTGCTAATAACCATTTGATGTTATATAGAAAGACTGAATTACATTGCAGTAGTGGAGCTTTGCCTTTATTGGACGTTAAAAGAAATAAATGCCTTTTCTAAAAACAGCTTTTTGATCTATTAAAATTTTAGCTAAATAAACAGGTGATTAAAGAGTCTCCTTTTGTCCCCGATACCATCCTGCTGGGGAGTGTAGGGAAGGAGTTGTTTGCCTTCTTCATCTTTTCTCTCTTTCGGTGCACTAGGTCATTGCTTCTGTCCAGCGCCAGCAGCAAAAAGGCTCACCATTGTGTTCCGCTGCCTGCTCCCAGCCAGACCTGCTGTTCCTGCTCCCAACTGAGAGGAGGCGGCCTCTCTGGTCTCCATGACAACCGTGTGTCCTCTGGGAAACTGCTGCGAGGGAAAGACCTTCGCAGAGTGGGGGAAGGGGACCACTTCAGAGGACAATCTCACCTCATTTCTCCTCTTTCCCGTGCGATATGCTAAATCGTGGCTTTTATTGTGTATTTTTAACATACCACTGTTACCCACAAGCTACATGCCCCAAACCTTATTTCGTAAACAAAAAAGCCACATCACAAGGGTTTTTCTAACATCTGGTACATAGTTTCATGTTCTCTGCCTCCCTTTTGTGTTAACTTTGTCTCTAGTTTGCCAATTCCCTGAAATAACTAAATATTAATAACCACTAGAAGGCCAAACACTCCCTTAGCCTGGCAGTACTGTAGAGATACATTATGAATATTTGAAAGGTAAAAGTTTCTTTCTTTGCTTTGCACTTCACCAAACTTACTAGCATAATTTAAAACTGTAGCATGAAAAAATGTTTTGGCATTAGGCAATATTAGCTGCCATATACACAGTATTACAAAACCCTGAATTTACCAAGTTAATTCATTGGGGATGAGCAATTGATTCGTAATTGCTACAAATTCTCAGCAATATTTTACATGATGCTTATTTTAAGTTTTGCCCCCAGAAAAATCAGTATTTTTTTTTTATTTTTCCCCATGGCCATACCTGGTGATGGTTGTGTAGCAGTGTGAACTAAAATAAAATCTCAAGGCTCGCCCCTCAGCGACTGATTGGTACATCCCTTCTTAGGCCATGAGGATCCCGGAAAGCGACTTGCTAGCCATGAGAAAGATCAGACCAGCCTCCTCTTGCCTTTTGTGACCTTCTAACAGGCCTACAGCTATGCAAGACCTACCTGCAGGTTTTCAATATTCATAATAAACCACTTGAGTCAGTCTGGTACTTTGTCTCCAGTTAACAGACACTTCACCTTAAGCATTCCTTTTCACTGACCCCTGGTCTTTTAGATAGAGTCTAACTTTCAGCCAAGTGTCAGGTCAAGAATCTTTTAACCCATCTATATAAGCTCCCCAGCTTCCAGATATCCCACCTTTTTGAACTACATCAATGTATGTTTTCTACATGTTGATTTAGTAGCTCACCTGTAATCCCTGGTCTCCCTAAAATGTATAAAACCAAACTGTCACCTCACCACTGCGAGTCCACTTGCTCAAGGCTTCTTGCGTGTGGCTTCGGGTTACAGTCCTCAAATTCGGCTCAGAATAAACCTCCTTAAATTATTATTGAATTATCATTTCATTATGTAAATTATTTTACAAAATATGGCTTCTTTTCTGTTAACATGGGAATTTCTCCCTCTGCTAGGGCCTTCGTTTAGGAATTGAAAAATAAGCCCACAGTGTTGCAGCCCCTAGCGGCCCCTATGGCCCTGGACTGTATCGCCTCAGAAAGGAACCAGGAGGGACTCGCATTAGAAGTACAAACTTGTAGGAGGTGGGCTAACCTTATTTGCAGGATAGCCCCGAGCAACCTCCACAGTAACCTTTTATTGAGACAGCACAAGACAGGTGAGGGGAGTGTTAGACAATGACTGTGTGCCTAAGGATCGCCCTGGGCTTGGGCTCTCTACACCCGCAGGTCCGTTTCCAGCTGCAAATCTCTTGCTCAGAGGTTGTCTGGCTCTTGGTGTCCTCTACACCACAGACCACGCAAGTAAGCGAAAGGACAGAATTTGTTGAAAGATAAAAGATGCGGTGCATTTTACAAGGGTATATGCGAAACTCAGTAAATGTAGAATGTAAATGTCTTAGCACAATAACTAAGAAAATGCCAGGAAGGCTATGTTAACCAGTGTGATGAAAA
>CAUYPK010006109.1:0-28200 GCA_963574355.1 Loris lydekkerianus | reverse complement strand
AGCTTCTGCACAGCCAAGAACATAGTGAGTAAAGCAAGCAGACAGCCCTCAGAATGGGAGAAAATATTTGAAGGTTATACCTCCGATAAGGGTCTAATAACCAGAATCCACAGAGAACTCAAATTTATTAGCAAGAAAAGAACACATGACCCCATTTCAGGGTGGGCAAGAGACTTGAACAGAAACTTCTCTAAAGAAGACAGACGCAAAATCTACAAACACATGAAAAAAAGCTCATCATCCTTAATCATCAGAGAAATGCAAATCAAAAGTACTTTGAGATATCACCTAACCCCAGTAAGAGTAGCCCACATAACAAAATCCGAAAACCAGAAATGTTGGCGTGGATGTGGAGGAAAGGGCACACTTTTACATTGCTCGTGAGAATGCCCACTAATACATCCCTTCTGGAAGGATGTTTGGAGAATACTTAGAGATCTAAAAATAGACCTGCCATTTAATCCTATAATTCCTGTACTAGGTTTATACCCAGAAGACCAAAATTCACAATATAACAAAGACATCTGTGCCAGAATGTTTATTGTAGCCCAATTCATAATTGCTAAGTCATGGAAGATGCCCAAGTGCCTATCGACCCACGAATGGACTTGCAAACTGTGGTACATGTATACCATGGAATACTATGCAGCCTTAAAGAAAGATGGAGACTTTACCTCTTTCATGTTTACATGGATGGAGCTGGAACATATGCTCCTTAGCAAAGTATCCCAGGAATGGAAGAAAATGTATCCAATGTACTCAGCCCTATTATGAAGCTAAACTATAGCTTTCACATGAAGGCTATAACCCAACTATACCTCAAGACTATGGGGAAAGGACCAAGGAAGGGGAAGGGAGGGGGGAGGTTTGGGTAGAGGGAGGGTGATGGTTTGGGCCACATCTATGGTGCATATTTTTATCTATAATAAAAAAAAAAAAAGAAAAAGAAAAAAGTACAGGTGAAATGCAGCACCTTTCCATTTTACTTTATGGCACCCTATCCCTTTCCTTCATTTACGTGCATTCACCTTCCTATACTCCAGATCATTCCAGAAATTCCAGAGAAGCAAAAATGTTTGTTCTGATAAAGTTTTGCAAATAGGCTTCCAGGCTTAAACCATGGAACTCCATTCCTTGTCAACTCTGATGTGTCTGGTCTTCATCCCACTTAGAATTCAGTAGCTCGAACCACATGCAACTATAGATATTTAACTGTTTTTGACATACGTAATTGCCAATTTCCTATAGTTCCATCTAAAAAACCTTAACATTCCTTTCCTAGAGAAGCATAAATCTGAGCATACGGAATAGTACCAGTTTTTAACCAATGTTATCTTCATGGGTCCAAACATTAAAAAGGGCATGCTCATTTTATTTCAGGAAGTCATTTTTTCAACAAAATTAGCCTGTACTGAGCCTTGCACAGCCTGAATTTTCAAATTCCTTTTTAAGAAAAACATCACACTTGGAGAATTAAATGGCAGAAAACCTCCCTAGAACACCTTAGCTGCAACCATCAGATGAACTTGAGTCATCTCAATGTCTCTCCCTATTTCTTCGGTCCACTAGCAATATTATTTTCACTTTTTTACCATAAAAACATATTTAGGATGCATTTTTCTTCCCCATCACTGCAAAAGGAAGCAGAAAGCTTTAACCAGAGTTAATTGGTGAATCCGTTTGTTCTATTTTGGATTCACTGTATTTTAGTTTTGTAAGTTTCCACATAAATCTCAGGTACTAAATGGTAAAGTTATAATTTAATTATGCATTTTAATTGTAATAAAATGAATATTTTAATAGCTATTTATATTTAATGTGTGGAATTCGTAAACTTTTGATATATAGTATCTTCTTCATATGCTCACCTGCAAAAATTCTTTGGTCTCTTTCACAAAGACTTCATTTTCTAAAAGAAATTTTCCACATAGCCATTAATCAGTAATACCTCCCAGTTATATGGTAATATCTTCACTTGAATAACAGTGTAGATTTTATAGTTATTTATTAAAGACAATTATGACTGAGTCACATGCCACCAATGTTAAGGAATTTCAAAGTCAAGGATGCTGCTGGACTCTTGACTTTAGCAAAGCACAGGACGAGCTCTGCAAATGTTCTTTTGGGGGGATGGGCCATATGTAAAAAAACACAGTTACAACAGACCCTAAGAAGAAAGCATGAGAATAGGGAATTCCTGCCCTGTCTTATTCTCAATCTTCCCCATTAATTTGAGGCCACCCTTAGCAGATTCAACTGACTTAGCTTTCCTTTAGTGATATCTTCAGTAAACAATCTCAATCCAACCCTTATTTAAAAACAATGAGAAGGGCTGGGCTCGGTGGCTCAGGCCTGTATTCCTAACACTCTGGGAGGCTGAAGTAGGAGAATCAATTGAGCTCAGGAGCTCAAGACCAGCCTGAGCAAGAAAGAGACCTCATCTCTGTTAAAAATAGAGAAATTAGCCAGATGTTATGGCAGGCAGCTATAGTCCCAGCTACTGGGAGGCTGAGGCAGGAGGATCACTTCAACACAGGAGTTGGAGGTTGCTGTGAGCTAAACTGAGGCTATGGTACTCTATCTGGGCAACAGAGTGAGACTGTCTTAAAACAAAAACAAGGAGATAAGTGGCCATTTGAGGGAAGTGAATTTCTATCTAAGCATAATATTGTAAAACACGCTACCTGTAACACCCAATTCATTTTGCAAACAGTAAGTGGAATTAGCAGTTTCAAAAACCATCATGCTTTGGTTCAACCCTGATTTTCCAGAACATACCTCACGAATTGAGCTAGCATTAGTGATTTATATTAACTTTCCACCCTCTATGTGTAACAGAGCGAGAAGCAACACTGGGTCTTGTTAGAGCCACCTTATTGAGAGGAAAAAAATAGTTCATTCATCCACAGTGGTAGGGACTAAGCAGGGCAGGTTGTCTGTTGATTATGAGATATTCTGTAAACTCTGTGCTTAGTGGATGGTTCCAGTGGACGTGGTGACAGTTATTGACATGCTACTTATCCAACTGGGAGTTTCTCTAACTGAATGAAATAAATAATGGGCTCTACCTGTCCATCACTTATTTAACCTCACATCGTTGGCATAAGTGAGACAGAAGAATTACAATTATTCTCGAAGGTGTTATGACAAGGTAATTTACATTTACTTCTTGGAGACAACCTCTAAGATTGGGGCTTGCAGAAGCAAAGAGATCAGAGAGTTAATGAGAGATGGATTTTTAGTATTTAGAGGATATGAGTTAGTTAAAAAATTTATATTACTTGATGATTTAAGAATATCCCCATGAAATGCTGAAATTCAAAAGACTAGAGTGTTCCCAAAGATCCTGTTTTTGTCTAAAAAATATCTATGCATAGATAAAATACAGAAAATTATAAACAAAAGTGTTAACAGTGATTATTTCTTGGGAATGAGAGTAGAAAAGGCAATTTTTCACACCTTTCCAATTTTTTTTTTTTTTTTTTTTTTTTTTTGAGACAGAATCTTACTTTGTTGCCCTTGGTAAAGTACCATGGCCTCATAGCTCACAGCAACCTCAAACTCTTAGGCTCGAGTGATCCTCTTGCCTCAGCCTCCCAAGTAGCTGGCATGGGTGGTGGTGTTGCAGGTGTCCACCACTAAGCCTGGCTATATTTTAGAGACAGGTCTCACTCTTGCTCAGGCTGGTCTTGAACTCCTGAGCTCAAGCAATCCACCCGCCTCAGCCTCGCAGAGTGCTAGGATTACAGGTGAGAGCCATCGTGCCCGGCACTTTTCCAACTTTTTTATCCAGAAGAAAGAAAATTTTAAAAATTCACACTGATGTCTCTTCATATACCCCAATGATGTCTACCCTAAGAAAACTGAATCTCAAGATTTAGGACACCTCTCTCAGAAATTTCAGTTGTCTACTCAAATAGACACAATGTAAGAATTGCTCCTCTCTCTGACATGAAGTGACAAGGCAGGCACAGATTTCCTGCAGAGAGACCAGGAGCTGCCTGAAACAACTTATGATTCCATGGAAGGGAGCCTGGCACTCAAGAAAGAGTTTGCATGACCTTGCCTGTTACCAGGACCTCAAATACAAACAAGATATATAGCACTACTTCACCTCTGATGTGCTCATTAATCTCTAATTACATAACCAAAGCACTCGCTGTAAATTAGCAGGACTTTGAGTCCCTTCATACTATGATGCCATAAGCTTGAACTTGAGGTACAGCTGGAGATTTTTGGCTTAGGTACTGGCTGACCCTTTTACCTTGAGTCACCTTGCTAAGAAATTAAAGTGAGTGCAGGACAAGGCATTTGTTTTATATTCTTAGCTTTCTCTAAGATCTAGATCATTAACTCTCTTCCAATTTCCTCTGCAGCAACTACTTTAAACAAAGTGTCTCCAATAGAAATGTAATTTCTTCTTCTATGTAGAAGGGAATAATTAAACAATTAAAAACAACCGCATAATGAGATAATGAGATAAAAGTTAGTTTTTCAAAGGCAGAATATAGTTTTCCCAATGCATGCTTTATTTTATTTTATCTTTTACTTTTGGAGAGATAGTCTCACTCTGTAGCCTGGGGTCAAGTGCTGGGGCGTCATAACTCACGGCAGCCTCAAACTCCAGGGTTCAAGTGATCCTCTTACCTTAGCCTCAGAGTAACTGGGACTACAGGTGCCCACCATATGCCTGATTAGTTTTTCTATTTGTAGTAGAGATGGGATCTTGCTCTGGCTCAGGCTGGTCTTGAACTTCTGAGCTCAAGCAATCCCCCCAACCTTGGCTTCCCAGAGTGCTGAGATTTCGGGCATGAGGCACCATTCCTGGTCTCCAATGCACATTTTAGATCACTTTATGTAGTTTTTCTTGATTCAGAAACTGTGGTACATGCTTTTAAAAATATGGCTAAACTAGATATTGAAATGCTAAGAAGTGTCCTTTCTGGTAGACACAGAAAACCAAACCTCAATGCTGGTGTACAAGAAATCTTATAGCAAGACCGACAGCTGAACGTAAATGCCAACTATTCCAAATGTTAACGTTGATTGCTGCCTGCTCTCTGCTCACCTACAGAACATCAGAGGTTTAAATGAAAATCTCTCCCATGGCTGGGCATGGTGGCTCAGGTCTGTAATCCCAGCACTGTGGGAGGCCAAGGTGGGTGGATTGCCTGGGCTCAAGAGCTCAAGATCAGGCTCGGCGCCCATAGCTCAGTGAGTAGGGTGCCTACCAAATACATTGAGGCTGGCTGGTTTGAGCCTGGCCTGGGTCTGCTAAACAACAATGACAACTGCAACCAAAAAACAGGTGAGCGTTGTGGTGGGCACCTGTAGTCCCAGCTACTTGGGAGGCTGAGGCAAGAGAATAGCCTGAGCCCATGAGTCTGAGGTTGCTGTGACATCACACACTGTCGCCCAGGGTGACAAAGCGAGACTCTGTCTCAAACAAAACATGTTGTAAGTGTAGAAGGGAATAATTAAACAATTAAACAAAACATGTTGTAAGTGTAGAAGGGAATAATTAAACAATTAAAAACAACCGCATTTACCTACAGAATAGAATTCTTTTCATTTCATTTCCAAAGTAAGGAATGCAAGTGAGGCTTGTCTATCTAGAAGGGCTTAAACCCTCCATCCTGAGAGATAAATTTCATAATCCTCTAAAAAGCACTCTTTAATATCCGTTAGCCATCAGTTTTCCTACTGTTGGGCCTTGATCTAAGTAAATAATGTCTCAGGAATGTCTTCCTTTCTTAGAACACTGTCTCCATGAAGTCCTTGTCACCTTTTTTTAACTTGTTAAAATGTGCTTTGTCAAAATACAGTTTTTGTTTTTGCTATTATCCAACACAAAAAATGCAGGAAATTCTCTCACCTGTCTGTTCGCCCTTCCTTGCTGACGGATATAACTAATTAAAATTGGTAAAATGTAAAGCCGTCTCCAGGGAGGGATTCAATGCTCCAGCCATGCACCACTGTGGCTGTCCCATGTCCCCGTCTTCTGGTTCTGCCCTCGATACTCCGTCATCTCCTCCGCACTCTCGTTTTCAAATAATCTAGACATCCACAAGTCTCAAATCAATCCCTCTAGCTCACATCCTCCTCGTAACCTTAATTTATGTTGCTCAGCTGCCTAAGGACAGTTCACTGTCTTATATAATCCCAAACCAAAACCCAACTCCTTGTGTTTCAGCCTCTCGAGCCACGCCCTCCTCTCATGAAGGATCCATCATCGGCTTGATGACCTTGCTAGAAACAGAAGAATCACCCCCCAGACTCCTCTTTCTCCTTCCATTTCCTCCATTCACCAAGTCCTGCTAATTCCAGGACTTGGAGTTCTGAACTTCATCTGACTCCGTCCACTTCTCTCCATCCTCCTCCCAGCCCCAACCTCTACCCTGAACCAGGCTTTGCTTATCCTTCCCATTAAGTATGGCAGTAGTCTGCTACCCGCTGCCCCTGCCTGCTAACAACTGCCTCCCCTCATCCCATGCCTCTCTCCTGTCTCCATCCTGCAAACATTGGCCTTTCAAAGCAAATCTGATCATGTCACTGTGTCTAACACCTTCCATGGCTCCCTAGTCCCTTTAATATTAATGTCAGGCTTGGAAACAGCCACCTGGTTCTGTGCATCCTCTCTCCACACCCTGAAAGCCAACACATCCTGTTACACCTGGGCTAAAGTGCCCTGAACTTTATTCATTTCCACTAAAGATCCATGCTCTGTTGTCCCCAGGGCCTTTGCACATGCTTCTCTGTGTGTGCCAGAAGTTCAATCCTTGCCCACTTCCTCACTTGTGTAATTCATCTTGCAAAGCTCCGTGTATCAGGGTATCCAACCTATGACTTGCAGGTCACATGCTGATTTCGTGAAGAGTTTTTATGTTTATCTGTATTTCAGATATCAGAAAAAGTATGCATGGACCATTTTTTTTGCTAAGCAGCTTTTGCCAATGTTTGTATATTTAACGTGTCACCCAAGACAACTCTTATTCTTCCAATGTGCAGCAGAGGAAATAAAAGGCTGGACACACCTGATACACAGAAGATGATTTTTCCTCCTGGAAAAGTTTTCTGACCCAACAAGTATGGGTTAAGAGCCACTTCTACGTGTTCTCATGTCACCAGCTTTTTCTTTTATCACAGAACTTATCACAGTCTATTTTAACTTCCTGTTTATTTGCAGTCCCCACAGGATAGTACACACAAGGTTACCCTGTCTCCCTTATTAATTTTGTACCCCCAGTGGCTAACATAATGTCCAGACCAGAGTCAGCACCCAAATGTAGCTTGAATGGATGAATGGGACTAGGGCAGGGGGGCCTGCCACTTACCTAATGCCCACTTTGTGCCTGCAGCTTGCCAGATGCTTTGAATAGATTATCTCTTATCCGCACAACTCTGCAAGCTCACTATTATTTTGGGGGCACTTTACAGATAAAAGTCAGCAGGACTAAATAGCTTTCTCTAAGTCACACAGCTCATATGTGAATCCAAAACCAGGTCTGTGTAACTTCAAAATTCCTGCTTATCTCACTACAAACAGTGCCTGTCCCTACAGCTTGCACGGAATGACCAGAGTTCTAGGCATGGGGCCTCACAGAGTAATTCTCATCCATCTTCTACCTGACAGTCTTTCCAGAAATGAAGACTTTGCAGAAGTCAGTGGTGAGCCCGATGCCCCGCACCCCACTGTGACTCAAGTTTTATCTTCACGATGCTATAAGCCCATTTCAAAGTGGCTCACAAGGACTCTGCTCCTCCTTGCCAATTTCACACGGAGCCTAAGAGGTGGCGTCACCACGCTCCAAAGCCTCTTGCCCGTGACAGCTTTCCAGCGCTGCAGAGAGCACAACAGCAACAGGCTCAAAGAACAAAAGGTACAAAGCCATACTACTGCCACCGTGAACATCTCACAAAGCAGGTGACGAGCGGTGCTTTAGCTACAGGGGAATGTTTGCTGGCTGATGACTGGCGGTGCTGGTGCCGATTTTTAGCTATTCCCTACCCCAGTTACTCACAAAGGGGAGTCAGAGCGAGGACACGAGAAAGCCTAAACATCAGGTGGCCTTCTGTCCTTCCATTCAAAGCTCCCTGTCCCCC
The DNA here is from genome assembly GCA_963574355.1 of Loris lydekkerianus. Classification (NCBI taxonomy): domain Eukaryota; kingdom Metazoa; phylum Chordata; class Mammalia; order Primates; family Lorisidae; genus Loris; species Loris lydekkerianus. The sequence goes on along the minus strand of CAUYPK010006109.1, from coordinate 20,097 downwards.
CATGGGCAGCGTCTCCCCCTTACAATGCTTCCCTCTAAAAAAGAGACCTGCCACAGGTACAAAAGTTACATCAGGGGCTACTTCAGACCCTGAGGTGGTACTGGAAGCAAATTCAGCCACCCAGAAAAAGCCACCCTTTGCAACAAGCAAATCCAGGCCGGGCACTACCATCACCATGGCCTGCATTTCAAAAGTCGCCACCTTCTAATCAGGATAGAGTTGACACATGGTTCACGTAAGCATTTCCAACCTATGAAACTAGGCATAAGAGTCAAGTGGATGGAACATTTTAATATCAGTGTAAACATTTTTGACAATTTCAAACCCAGATTTCCTCAGGACTCTTTGTAGTTGCTATCTCAGGAATAGCCTGGGATGCTGTCAAACCAGGCAGAACTGGATGGGATTTTAAGTCATTCTGTCTTTTGCATTTCTGCAAAGATCTTTGTTTTTCAAATGACATCAAAGCTGAAATGCCATATACCGTATATACTCGAGTATATACGGTAATCCATTTTGTGTTTGTGTTAAGTTCAATGTCATCAATAAGATGGATGTGATGGCAGGCATCAAACTCCATTCATTTTCTTATTAGAATACTAACAGGTAAAATAACACAAAATGAATCAGCACTGATTCCAATGCCCTTGCAGCCCAACGTGACCACTGTTTTCTAACAAACAGCAAAATCAACAGTCCTCAGACTGATGAATTTATGAATTAAATTCAGCTTCTCGTTTACGTTCTGAGCAGGCCTGACAGAAAGAGACATGGCCTATCAAGATGGGCAGGAGCTTGGAGATTCACGGCAACAAGGCCACGGCCACCTCAGGGATGAGTATGGAAAGACAGTTTAGAAAGACAGCCAAGGAGGGAGGAATGAAGGCCAGGCCCCTTGCTTTTAGCTACACCTGCGCAGTAGATACTGCTTTGGAAAGTTCTATCATTAACCAAATCTCATTGATGCTAAACAAATCTGGAAGTATTGATCTCCCCTGCAGCTTAAGCAAAGGCTTACTGAGAGCAAAAAGATACTGGAAACTACTATATTATCATACAGTCAATCCTCATAATTTGCATATTCTGTATTTGTAAAGATATCTACTTAGTATGACCCCCACCCCCACTCCCCAAGTGAATGCTCCCAGCACTCTTGAAGTCACTATGGCCACATACAGAGAAGCAAATAATTGGAGCTGGTTAACAAGCATGTTCCCTGGCTGCGTGTGGTGGCTCATGCCTGTAATCCTAGCACCTAGAGAGGCTTAGGGAGGTAGACTGCTTGAGCTCAGGAGTTTGAGACCAGCTTGAACAAGAGTGAGACCCTGTCTCTACTAAAAAGAGAAAAATTAGCCAGGTGTCATGGTGGGCGCCTAGAGTCCCAAGCTACTTGGGAGGCTGAGGCAAGAGGATTGCTCTAGCCCAAGAGTTTGAGGTTGCTATGAGCTATGACATCATGGCACTCTACCCAGGGAACAGAGTGAGACTCTGTCTCAAAAAACAAAACAAAACAAAACAAAAACAAGCATGCTCTAGGAGTCTTACTTTGTCGCCCTTGGTACAGTGCTGTGGCGTTACAGCTCATAGCAACCTCCAACTCCTGGGCTTAGGCGATTCTCTTGCTTCAGCCTCCTGCGTAGCTGAGACTACAGGTGCCTGCCACAATGCCCAGCTATTTTTTTGTTGCAGCTGGCCAAGGCCAGGTTCGAACTCGCCACCCTTGGTATATGGGGCCGGCACCCTACTCACTGAGCCACAGCCTCTGCCTTCTGGTTTCACTTCTCATACTGTAAAGAAATGTTCCTCCCCTACTCTATTTAGTGCCACAAGTGTTGCACTTTTGTGCCTGGGTTTGTGTGCATGAGGGAGAGAGATTTTGCTATCAGAAATGGTCCCTCTCCCCACTTCTTAGCTTCCAATGTCCTTAACTCTCTTTGTGCCTGTTTATTTAGCTCCCAATTATTAGAAAATAATGTGTGGCATTTGTTTTTCCATTCCTGGAAAATGAGGATTTTAAAGATGTACTACTTATGTTCATTGGGGAGTCAAGATCTCAAATCTAGTCTAATCTACAATTCTGCAAACGAAGACTAGTGTATGTTCACACTGCAAAGCTGATCTTTTCCTAAAGCAATGTGAGATATTAACCACTGCTTCAACTCAGTGGTGCAGTTATCCCATCTAAGTCATGTTGCCAGTACTCTCCAAGGCCTATTTTTTAAAGAAACCTAAATTTCAACCACCAAATTGTTAGAATCAAAACAAACAGAGCCTTTTTAATATAGATAAGCAAAAGTGATTTAACACAGTATCAATGCCTTTGTAATATTTTGCCTTTGTCTGATTTGGGTTCCACTTTGTTAAGTCCATTTCCAAGTTTTGAAAGTAATCAATGTTTATATTCTCTTAGCACCAACTCTCAGAAAGCATTCATTATTCTACGAGATTAACCGGTCATTTTGGACCAAAATCTGAAAGTAACCATCAGTCACTTTTCAGTTCACACACATGTGCTGTTAGTAATTATTCCAGTAATGTATCAAACACAAACCACTACCTGTTTATTCACCGAGTATGAGTTGCCTTTTGGTTTGAGGTATGTACTTCTAACTTATTGGTTCTATATCAGATTCACTACACCAAAAACATCTCCTCTGGCTGGGTACTAGACCTTACATCTTTTTGTTTGGGAGTATTACTCATGCTTTGAAATTGAGAAAGGGAAGGGGCTATCTCAATACCTTCAAAAATAACTTGGACTTTGGCTTGGCGCCTGTAGCTCAAGTGGCTAGGGCGCCAGCCACATACACTGGAGCTGGTGGGTTTGAATCCAGCCTAGGCACGCCAACAACAATGATGACAACTACAACCAAAAACAATAATAACAAAAACAAATAGCCAGGCATTTGTGGGGGGTACCTGTAGTCCCAGCTACCTGGGAGGCTGAGGCAAGAGAATCACTTAAGCCCAAGAGTTGGAGGTTGCTGTGAGCTGTGACACCACAGTACTCTACCTAGAGCAACAGCTTGAGACTCTATCTCTAAATAAATAAATAAATAAATAAATAAATAAATAAATAAAATAAAATAAAATAAAATAAAATAAAAATAACTCGGACTTCTAATTAATGATGTTGTGGGTGACAGTTACACATAGAGGAAAGGAAAGGGCCTCTTATGTGGACCCTCACTGGGCTGGGACAGTGACCTGCATCTGTCTGTTTCTGCCACGTCTTCACGAGCCTCTAGTCCTCCCAGAGGAAGAACTTAAAAATAATAATGAAATGAAAATAGCAAGAGTATGTTTAACCTCAAAGAAGACTATTAGTGCACAGCATGGACTCCCTGAGAATGTTTCTAGAAGAGGGGAATGAAGAAACAAGTAATACTTAGGCTACGATTATTGTTCATAAGCTCACCTCTGCTCACACTTTGCCAATGTTAGTAAGAGTCTGATCTCTTGAGAGAGACCACAGGGAACTTTATCAGTCTCTAAACAGAATTCTCTTCCCTGAGTGGCTGATATGAGTTGGGCAAAATGAAGAGGCATTTCATGGAGAAACCAGAGCTTCTCCTCATATATTTAGTGTTGCTACAATAACTCACAGAAAATTAACTAGTTTTTAATTTTGTTTCTTCTCAAAGCCTTCTCTCCATAAATAAGCAACAAACCAACGATCCAAGGGGCAGAAGGGCATAGACTTTTCATGCAGTGGGAGTCCCCTGCCAACCTGCTAACAGTCTTAAGGCTTAATTCCCACAGTACAGAGACCAGAGGAAGAACTAGGGTTGATGCTGTTCTCATGTTTCTTCTCCTCCTTAAGACTTTTCAAAGAAGACTTTATTCTAACATACATTTAGAAGAAAGAGAAACTGAAGAATCTGTTCTCCAGGCAAATAACTCATAAGGGGGAAAAAAATATCACTAAATGATTTACTTCTCAAGGATCATTGAAGAATGTGTGAAAATCCATACTCTGTTGAAACTCCAAGATGTCTGTTAATGTTACCTTGAAAGAAATAAGTAAAGAATTTCAGAGATAATTATTAAACAAATCCATTACCAGCTAAGTATGGTGGCTCATGGCCATAATCTTAGTATTTTGGGAGGCCAAGGCAGGAGAATCATGTGAGCCCAAAAGTTTGACACCAGCCTAGGCAATAGCAAGACCCCGTCTATTAAAATAGAAAAATCAGCGGGGCATGGCGATGTGCACCTGTAGTCCCAGCTGCTCAGGAGGCTAAGGCCGGAGGATCACTTGAGTCCAAGAGTTCAAGGCTGCAGTGAGTTTTGATGACACCACTGTACTCTAGCCTGAGCAACAGAGTGAGACCCTGCCTCATTAAAAAAAGAAAGAAAGAAAGAAAATCCATTACTACTTTAATAGGGATCTCGATTTGGCTGGGATGTAGCTAGAATTTGTGTGTGTGCACTCGATTAGACTAGAATATGGCTCTGTCAACCAGCCAACCTCAGTATTTTGTCCCTCGCAATGACACAATGGCTTGGTGACTACAGGACTCCCTAGAGTGAGGCTTTGGGAACTCTGCTTCGTCGAGAAATTTTAGAGTTGAAGCAAAACTCATTTCATTATCTATGCAACTTGAACATTTTTTCCAGTTAATAGTTAGATGATCAAGGCCAAAAAAATGAAGTGGCCCAGGTCACACACTGAGTTAGAAGACACAGGAGGAGGCTGGATCTGAGCCCTCGCAGCGCCTCGGACCTTGTCACTAATCTGGAGCGAGCGTCCCTGACATCTCTACTGAACAGTGATTTTCTGGGTAATTCCCCTTATCTAATTTACTGCCTGACTATTCTGCCATCTATTACTGGAATGGGACCCTAATCGTGTGGAAAGAAGGAAGAAAGAGGCATAAAGTATCTTCTAATACCATTCCTAGGGTATTAGAAAATGGAGAAATGCCATTTTCCACTCTAAGCCCCTCTCACTAGAATCCTCATTCATTTTTTTTAATTTCAGATTTCTATTTCCATGGTTTGCTCTGCTCGGTGAAGTCCAAGCTATTACATTCCTTATCCCTCCCTGTGCGTGTCCCCACTGGCCTTGGTTTCTCTGCATTCCCCAAAGATGTGAGTTCAAGATGAACATGACAGTGAGGGTTGTTTTTATCCTGTATGAGGTTATAACACAATTTACTCATTTGAAGAGGTTGGGATTCAAGAATATATATGGTTAGAATGATTTGATCACAGGAGAAAAGTTTATTAAAAGGCCTGTGTCTTAGAGACCTAAAAATAGACCTGCCATTCGATCCTGTAATTCCTCTACTAGGTTTATACAGAGAAGACCAAAAGTCACAATATAACAAAGACATCTGTACCAGAATGTTTATTGCAGCCCAATTCATAATTGCTAAGTCATGGAAGAAACCCAAGTGCCCATCGACCCACGAATGGACTAGCAAACTGTGGTACATGTACATCATGGAATACTATGCAGCCTTAAAAAAAAGATGGAGACTTTACCTCTTTCATGTTTACATGGATGGAGCTGGAACATATTCTCCTTAGCAAAGTATCCCAGGAATGGAAGAAAAAGTATCCAATGTACTCAGCCCTACTATGAAGGTAAACTATAGCTTTCACATGAAGTCTATAACCCAACTATATCAGAAGACTATGGGGAAAGGACCAAGGAAGGGGAAGGGAGGGGGGAGGTTTGGGTGGAGGGAGGGTAATGGGTCGGGCCACATCTATGGTGCATATTTTTATCTATAATAAAAAAATAAATTAAAAAAAGAAAAAAAAAAAAAGAAATCACAGTTCAACTTGGGAACCCCGTGTGTCTTAGGCGTTATGTGTTAGAGGTCATGAGTTAAATTTGAAACCCTGTTCATTATCATCTCTCTCTGTCTTTTGTTTTGTTTTGCTTTGTTTTTGGCTTGGGACCTAAGTCAGCCCATTCTGCTCAGGAATAAGCTATGAAACAGTAGGTCTGCTTTAACATGCTCTGGCTTCTGTTACAAACAAACAGCTATCCTTTGTTCCTCAGGGAAGCACAAAAGATGCTCTAAAATTGAGAACTAGTCACTGAGTGAACCAGAAAACAGGGTGCCTGTGTCAAAGGCCATTCCTTGGGTTTATGTTGTTCAAAGTTAGGGGGCTGCAGAAAGTTCACAACGCATAAAAAGAGTCCATTTGGTTGTAATAGTTCAGTTCACAAAGGAGTGTAAGAATAGATTTCAAGATTCCTTGGAAGAATTGAATATTCACTATCTGAAAGGAAACATCACACTGTGCTTATTTTTTTTTTATTATAAATCTAATTTTTTTTAAATAAAAAAATTCCTTTAGTTTCTTAAGTATGGTTGGGTTTATAAAGGAAATTTACTTTCAGATAGCAAAGTCCCTGTATTTTATCTAGAATGAATAATGAAAATATTGTTGCTTAGCTGTTTAGAGAAAGGGCTATTAATAGTGTAGGTTTGAAATAAGGCCATGAGCTAAACTGCTATAGTGATGATTTAGGCAAACTTTGTAGTACAGCCCCCAGGATATGGGAGCTCTTCTCAGAGCCCTTGAGCCCTGGCCTTTGAGTCAGTGTGTTTGTTTGTAGCACCTGTTGGTTGAGGTCTTTTGCTCAGAGACTGACAGAATCCGTGGGACATTTATCATGTTGTGACTTGAACATGCTTCCTGTTCGTATCTTGGGTGCTGCTTTGGGACAAGTTCGTATCTTGGGTGCTGCTTTGGCTTTTTCCTCTATTTTTATCTCAAAATACTGTTTTGACTTTTGATTCTGAAATTGATGCATTTTCTCCCAATTCTTTGTGCTCTTATTACTGGAAATTACTGACATAAAAAGACTAGATTTTGAAAAATAAGCTCTGGAAAAATAGAATTCCATATTATTTAAAATTAAACCATCCTCTTCTTCCTTTTCCTTTCCCCTTTTCCTCTTTCCACTCAAACCCTTACATCCTAGGTGGATTTTTCTGCACATTGTAACTCCAATTTGTTCCTGGCAGGGTTTGAGGTTTGAATTTTCTGATAAATAAGCTTTGTATTTTAGAACAGTTTTAGATTCACAGGATTATTGCAAAGATAAGACAGGAGGTTCTCATAGGCCCTCCACCCAGTGTCTTTATAATTAACATCTTATGTTAGTATGGTACATTTATTATAGTTAATGACCAATGTTGATACGTTATTATTGACTGAAATCTGTGCTTTATTTAGATTTCTTAAGTTTTTCCTTATTCTTTTTTCCTTATTCCAAGATTCCATCTAGGAATTACATTTAGCTGTACTTTGTCCTTAGGCTCCTCTTGGCTGCAACTGTTTTTCAGGTTTTCTTGTTTTTGATGATTTTGAAACTTTTTAAAAAAAATAATTATTTCAGATTAATATGAGGGTACAAATGTTTAGGTGACATTGTTTTCAATTCTAAGGTAAAGTTCAAGTTATAGTAGAGCCCTTCAATCAGGGGTCGTGTTGAACACCCTCCCACCGTGCACAGTAGGTGAGATCCCGCCAATCACCCTCTCTCCTCCCTCCCCTCTTCTTCCTCCTCTCTCTTCCCTCTTGGGAGACTATACTTGAGTTTTTTCTTTTTCTTCAATGGGCGTATAGTTGTTTATACCATACGGTTTTATATTGGTTTTATATTGGTTTTTATTGGTTTATATTGGTATTGAGTACATTGGATACTCCTCCCCGCCATTTTTGAGAAACTTTACTAAGAAAAATGTGTTTCAACTCCATCCAGGTAAACAAAACACATAACGTTTCCATCTTTTCTTATGTCTGAATAGTATTCCATGGTATAGATATGCCACAGTTTGTTAATCCATTCATGAGTTGATGGGCACTTTGGTTGCTTCCACAACTTGGCAATTGTGAATTGAGCTACAATAAACATTCTGGTGCAAATGTCCTTGTAGTAAAATGATTTTTATTCTTCTGGGTAGATACCTAGTAATGGGATTGTGAGATCAAATGGAAGATGATCTTGACACTTTTAAAGATTTCTGCTTAGGAATTTTATAAAATGTCTTTTAATTGGGATCTGTCTGGTATCTCATTATTAGACTAAGATATGATGTTTTGGGGAGAAAGACCACGAAGATGAAGTGCCCTTCTCATTGCACAGCATCAAAGATACCCACTCTCTGAGATACCCATATCACTGAGCACTCTGAGATACCCATATCACTGAGCACTGCTGAGGTTGGTCCTGATTATTGGACTCAAGGTGTTTATTGTGCTAGAATCATGTTTCATTTTTTTTCCCCAAAGACCATTGGAAGGGTTTCCTGGGGATTTTAATAATATGTATTTGGTTTTTCTTTTTTGGTCCTGTTGTAATACTTAAGTTTCTAAGTATTTAGACAAAAATTAATTCAGTGCCAATAGATATCCTGTCTTTTTTCATGTATTGTAGGTGGGAATGAGATCCCGAAACCAAGGAGGTGAAAGTTCATCTAATGGGCATATCTCCTGCCCCAAGTCCTCCATCATCAGCAATGCTGGTGATAAAAGCCTCTCAGAAGATGCAAAAAAGAAGAACAAATCAAATAAGAAGGAGGAGGATGTCATGGCCTCAGGAACTGTCAAACGGCATCTAAAAACTTCTGGGGAAAGTGAACGAAAGACTAAGAAATCCCTGGAGTTATCCAAGGAAGACCTCATCCAGCTGCTCAGTATAATGGAAGGGGAACTGCAGGTAGAGTTGAACTCTCTCAGCAATCAGAGTCTCTAGTTCCTAAACTATAAACTAAGACACTATAAATCTATCCTCTCTTCTGGATTGTGAACTTCACGGGGAAAGGAGATAAGTCTTCCTTGTTCATTTCTAAATCCCTGGTGCCTGGCACAGGTTTGCAGTAGATAAATATTTGTTAAATCAAATGAAATATCTGATAAACGAAAAGGTGCCAATTCAAACTGTAAGCTTCTCTAGAAGCAGAATATTTCTTATTGATATGACTTTGATGATAATTTACTACATTTTGTAGGTAATCAGTTATCTAATTTTGATATTGACAGTGGTTGAAAAATGTAGAAAAGTAATGATTATGAGAACGAAGAGTTAAGGTCAATTGCTACTTTTGTTCTTTTCTAGAAGGTAGAATAAAAGAGAGAGAAGTACCGAGAAAGGGAGAGGAGAGAGGGGTAGAGAAAGAAGTCTTTGTTGAACAAACTTTCTTACCCAGTCTTTTCTCATTTTTTGGTAACATTTAGCCTCAATTTTCTATAATGGCACAAGATTGAGATGTACATGAATAAGCAAAACATTGCATTATGAAGTACCTAATAGTATCCTAAGCATTTTCAAGTTTATCATCTCCTGGGATCACAATACAAGTATGGGTATCATTATCCATATTTTATAAATGAAGAAACTGAGGCCAGACGGGTCAAATGGTTTGTCCAGATCCCATCTCAGGCCTCCTGACTCTTGATCCAATGCTCTTTCCTCTGCCTTTGCCCCCCCAGCTTTATTTAGTCGTCATGAGCTAGATCTTTCCCACTAAGTTTATGTTTTTAGGGATCCAGGAGACAGTGGGGTTCTTCTGAGTTTCTGAGCCCCAACTGATTGTACTTCTTGAAGTAGAAAAACAATAACATTCTGTGGGGTTTTTTGAAAGAGGATGACTTAAGAGTGGAGTTGCTATTTTCCTTTTTGTTAGGTTTTTAACTTGTATGAGTCTCTAAGGGAATACTAACAATTGGATGAAATAAAACCTTTGTTGACTTACTGGTGCTGTTAGCATCAAAGAGGTAATTTGCAACCTACCCTAAAGTAGGGTGGGCCACTCTGTTCCTGTTCTCCTCTGTGTGCCTACAGATAAGGAACCCCTGGGGTAAAGAGGAATGGAAAATGTACAAAAGTCAAGTTTGAGAAAACAACAAACATTTGATTGAGTTTACCACTTGCAAACTGAGAAAAATCATATTAGCATTTCACAGTAAAAGATGAAATTTTCCAGAGTGCCACCATTACTAAAAATAGCTTCACCACTCCCAGAGATGTGGTTAGTATTTTGTCTATTAACATTTATTGTGCAAGAAGGCAGAATTACTTCAGCTTTTTAAGATGCCTCAGCCAACACCTATTGACCTGAGCAAAAGGTTTGTCTCTTAAGAGACTTGAAAACCTTCTCAAAGCAGCACCCTCAGTCACTTCTCTTTATGAAGCCAGGGGCTCTTGCAGGCTCCAATTTTTGTAGAAGGCATTATATCATGGTGGACTCTGGAAGAGATTCTTGTGGCTTCTATTTTCATAATGTTGTTATATATAGTTTCATGTCCCAGCTATGCAAAATATAAACTCTACACCTGAGACATCAAAGAAATTAGTCAGAATTTCTGACTACAAAGAAATTCATTTCTGATTTCCATTAATCTTTATGAATACAAGATACCCACTTTATACAATAGACATATTTTTGAACAGCTATAAATAAGTAAAACATGTAAGACATCGTTTGAGGGGCAGTTGGTGAGGAGAGAGAGAAATGAAGGACCTGGTATTTTAAGAAATTCCATGGCGCGTTCATGTGCAAAACAAATAATCTGTCCCATAGATATGTATGTAGGTATGCATAAGTACGAATCTACAAGGTATATGAAGTAATAAATACAAATTTTATATTTTTAGATTTGTTAAGATGAGAATGTTTCTATATTTAGAGCTGTAGATACATATTCTTGTAGAAGGTACTCTGTTAGTATTGTCATAGATGAGGGTGGGGTGTTGTAGCTGAAATTGGAGGCAGTTGTCATTAGCAAATGTGAGTGGGCTGGTGAAAATATGACAGCTAGGTGCTATGGTTCCTAAACTAGAGAAAAGGGGAAAAAAGTCCATCTGAAGAGCTGATATTGGAACGAGAGGCAGGAATATGCCTTGTGAGGAGAACTACCCTCATACAAGTGGCTTGACATATAGTGACACATAGGGAGCATTTGATGAGTTGTTTCCTGGGTTCCTGAAAGCCACTGGTTGTCCCTTTAAAAGGTGACTGTAAGTGACTCAACGCTCTTAGTGTGGAGATGGTGTTCCAAGAGTCTATAAATACTGAACTGGTTGGGCACCTTTGAGGTGACTTATCTACTTCACCTCCTTTATGATACAAATGTGAAAGTAACACCCAGTTTATGTGACTTTCCCTGTGGTCACACAGAAATTTAATTAAGGTTGCTTCAGATGCAAATTCCCTGTCTCTCAGTCCAAGGTCTTTCCTATTATGTCACTTACGTTCTGAGGATGTTCAAAGGTGGTTGGGCTCCGGGACTATGTATGTATTCTCTTTTATGAGTAGATTTAACATTGTAAACTCATGAGCCAAAACCATTTTGTGAAATGATGAGAAGTCTTAGGTAAAAGAAATTGAGGAAAGTTTCACATCAGGGACACAGAAAGGTATCTGAGCCTTGAAGTTGGGGAAGGTGGGGATGCCGTGTGGCCGTGCAGGCTGGGCCCTGTGCAGCTCCCAGGGCCTCATTCACTGCTCTGTGGGTGGTGCAGCCTTTGGGGGAGTGAAACCTGGAGAAAAGGGCCTGTGGTATTGGGGAGACAAGAGCAAGATCAAGTCTACCTTGGAAGTGACTCGGGGAACAGGAGGAGATGGAGGCTCTTTCAGGCTTTTTATGCCAATTTTCCCCTTCTCAGACTCCCTTTTGATCTCTCTCATTCTCTCCATCTTCAGCATCTTGGACACTGTGGATAATTCCGTGCATTTTCTGGTACTCCAGGATCCTATCACTTTCGGAATCTGTTGGGTGATCTGTGGTAATTTGTTGAATCGACACTATAAACAGTGTTCAGTGTTGGTGTTGGCACTTCACAACATCGGCAAATTTGCTATTTTGTTTTCCAATCTAGGTATCTTATGAACTCTTGAAGTGTAACATTAATGTATGTGTATTAGAAATGGAGTTACCCCTCCTAGAGATTTTTACATTTTAAGGTGTCTTGTTCAGAACCAGCAATGCCATGAGCCTTGTCTTGGAGACGGATGCCTTGGAGACTTTTCAAGCCACACCACAGCAAATGCAGGCCTGGTGCCTCAGCATGACGACAGGCCAGCATTGCCTGCACAGAAGCAGCTGAGGCGGTTTCTATTATTACACGTCTGTCACTGACGGCTTCCAGTAGCAAGTACTTTCTAACAAACTGGAACATTTTTACTCTCTGGGTGAAAAACTGGTTATGTATTTCCCAGACTAAACTGAAAGTAATGAAATAATACTTCCGGGCCATCACTTGGGCACCATGATAGTTTCTCCTTGTATTTGTCCAAAAATAGCACTTTAAAAAAGCTAGTCAACTTGGCTGTCTTAAAAATGACAAAAGTTCAAAAGAAATGACATTCACATCAAAAAATCATCACACAGAAGACTTGGCAAAAGGATATTCTTGTAAAATGTTTCAAGAACAAGGCACAGATTAATTCTTTTTCTTAATGCAAAAAGATTAAGCCATTTAATGTAGCAAATTCCCTTGATATAGTCACTTGAATGTATTTTAGAAAAAAATAAAAACCTCAAGTTGAGTTTCATAATTTTCCCCTTTATCATTATAGTTAGTCTCTTCTACCTGTCCTAGAAGAAGCACAGAGAAAACCAGGTAATGCAACGAGGTAATGCCCACTGTTCCATTTGGCTTTGGTGTTCTGCAGGCTAAGTCAAGGACAGTCATTGGCCCTTTAAGACTGGCAGAAAAAGATGGTGTGTTTCAAAGATAAGCTCTGAGGTAGATAATGTGCATGTGGATTGTTAGAAGCCCCCTTTATTCCGTAACTTCCTGCCCCATAAACACATTCTTTTGGGGTTCCTAAATATTTTCATATCATTCACTGATTTCTCTTTCCTTGTCTCTCACCTGCTATAGGTGAGCCTTTCATCTATACTTCTTTCTCACCAAGAGAATTCATTCCTTATTAGGGCTTTCATTAATTAATAATTAATTTATTCAAAATTGATTGCTCTTGCAATATTTAAGAAACATTATTATGTGAGAGGTCTAAGGGATGCAAAGATACGTAACATGTATAACTAAAATGTGATGAGATCCTGCTTTGTGCCAAGTGTCGTTTTAGCCACTAGGTACATGTATTAATAGCAGCAGTCAAAGTGAAAGGACTTATGACCTGGGAAGAGAGATGGGAATATACAGGAATGACTATGCTGTAGGGTAAACGCAACCCAAATCACACAAGTACAAGGGAAGGAAAGATTCTGACTACCTCAGAAGGCGAATGGAAGCTTCCTTAAAAACTTGGACCTTGAAGAATGGGCAGGCTGTGGATGTACAGGTGCAAATGGGCTCAGGGAACAGCATGAGCAGAATCAAACGCAGGTTGGGAAGGTTCGGGCCAGGTTCATTAGAGACTCATCTGGCTTTTGTGAAGAAGTGTTTGGTGAAGGTAAAACTACTGCCTCTTACTCCACTTTGCATTGCTATAAGGAAAACTGAGTAATTCATAAAGAGAAGAATCTTATTTGGTCCACAGATCTGCAGGCTGTAGCAACTGCAGATGGTGCCAGCATCATCTGCTTCTGCTGAGAGCTTCAGGGGCTTCTGATTGGGGTGGAAGGAGAAGGGGGAATGAGTGTGTCACATGGCGAGAAAGCAGGAGAGAGAGCAGGGGGTGCCCAGCTCTTTTAAGCAACCAGCTCTAGTGTGAACTAATAGAGCAGGAGCTCACTCATCACTGCAAGGAGGCTCCAAGCCAATCAGGAAGGGTCTGTCCCCCTGACCCAAACCCTTCCCACCTCCAACACCAGGGATCAGATTTCCACGTGAGATTTAGAGGGAACAAAGATCCATAGCATATCAGCCTCTATTTGGAGACAACAAATAAAATCCTCTTCCCCCAAAGACTCAGAATGTGTGAGGATCCATACAGCCCCCCCCATCAGTCACTATTCCTGAAGCCCACCTCCTGTCTGAAGTCTTTTCTAACTTCATGCTCCCCATACTTGCCTCTCTTCTGCCGCGAAATGCTACATTATTTTGGTAAAAGTGTGAACCACAGCATCTCATACAGACACATTCCCAAATTCATGTGCTTATATCTTGTTGTCCAGAACCATTTCCTGCAAGAAGCTACGTCTTGTGCTTCTTCCCTTTCCTTTATTGTATCTAAAAAAAGGGCTCAGCCTATCATTGTTAGTCTACTGGCAATGGATGATTAATGTCAGAACGTCCTAGTATTTATATGCCCTATGAAACAGTCATACGATTAATAATATTTTAATGTCTGCAAAACACTTTGAACTACACAAAATAAAAATGTTATTATGTATAATATTATTGAATCAACAGTAAGGGTCACAAGTATTTACAGCAGTGTTCCAACTACAATAGTATGATTCCACTTCTCTGTCATCTTTAATAAGAGATGTCCTGACCCAGTGGGGATGGTGATAATCGGTTCAGATGGAATTACCCAGCGCATCCAAGCACAATAGGCTTATCCTACAGGGGTGCCATTGATCACTTCTACTTTAAAGATGGCTTTTCTTTTTCCTGAATGAATTCCATTTGTCACATGGGAGGGCCTCCAGTAGAATCCCTGTGCTTCTGAAGAATGAGGCTTTCAGTTACCCTCTATGGTTTTTTAAATTGATGACTCACCTGCCCTTAATATGCTCCATCTTTAGAATCTCAGGCTGAGGTCACCCTGAGCAAGGCTGCCCAGTGAAACATCACACCACCAAAACAGTCAGCGTGCTGAAAAGGGTATGTCTTTGCTAAGTTTAGGAGGCAATAGAGAGACAGGTTGCTTTCTGATTAAAATCAGGACCAGATCTTATTCTTTGTTGCATATTATGTTTCAGAATCTCGTGTTGCCAGTAGTATTGTCAGTATTTTGGCAAAGAGCTTTGGCGTCCGAGTTTCATTGTCTCAGCCATAATACTTTTAGTGCTCCTAATGGAATCAGAAAGTTGGCTTCCCTGCAGTGAGAATTAATGTGCCCACTGGCATTACAGAAGAGAACTTAAGAGTTTCATCAAGAAATAGAAAAAAAATTATTAAAGTAAAATTTCATAAAATCTTTTTATTATTTTAAGGGATTCTGGACATGAAAAAGTACTACATATAGGGGTTATATGTGAAAGAAGGAGATTTCCCCCAAAATGGCTGGAGCCTACACTTTTCTTGTGAAAGGGGTCTCCATTACTTCAGTAAACACAACTGTATCTGATATACCTGTGTGAATATTTCCCAATCACTGTGCGTGTGCTCTTGTCACATACATGCAGCCATTTTCAAATAAAATTAGAGTTTGTACAGATACATGTTATGAGAATGTATGCTGGATGGAGCAGGACTTGGGGTATGAGTATGTAATTTCAGAAGGACTTCCAAGGGACATGCCAGGGAGAGCGTCGCCAGATCTGAAGCTCGGGGAGGAGGTACAGTCCAGACCTGTGCTATCCAGTAGAACCTTCTTTGAAGAAGGAAGTGATACACACACACACACACACACACACACACACACACACACACACACATATATATATATATACCCTGTCCCTATGTCTAGTTACTAGCCATATATCGTTTGTGAATGCTCAAAATTTCATTAGCCTATGAAACAGAATTTTAATTTTATTTAATGTTAATTCCTCTAAATATCAGTGGACACATGAGGCTGGTGGCTGTGGTATCGACTGGCATGAATACAGAGCAAACAAACAGGGCATGCACCTGAAGTCCAAGGACAGAGGATAAGAGGAAAAATTAAAACCAAGACACTTTTAGAGCCTTCCTATGGTTAAGGATGGGCTCAGAGAAGTGATCAAAGAGGAAAAGAAGATGTGGTTAAAGAGAGAAGGCCGGGAAGGAACGTGCTGCGGCACAGATCAGCGGGAAGAGAGATGTTTAAGAAGAAGACATGTATAGTTCTCAACACTGCTGCTGAGCTGGAGGGTGGTTGGCCTTGGGAGGACGTGGTTTCAAAGGGATGGAGAGGGTTGACAGCGGACTGCTCGTGTCCAGAAGTGCTCAGGCAAACTCCTCTTTTGACAAGCTCATGGATAGAGAAAGAGGCATATATGAGGAATAATAGGGACAGGGAAAGACTTTTTGTTTTGTTTTCGTGTTTGTTTGTTTGTTTGTTTTTGAAAGGGACATTTAAAAGCTTTGCAGATGTTAAGTGTAGACTTCCCTTCTCATAATCCTCAGCCCTACCCTTGCTTTCTTTGGCCCCCACAGATGATTTGGAGTAGACATATTTTGCCTGGGAGATTGAAGCCTCAGCTTCTCTCCACAGCAGAAGCCTCCATTCATTGCCTGGCCTTCCTCCCCATCCTGCTTCCCTAACAGTAAAGTACCCCTTTTTGTCAAGGCTCGTTCTGTTGACGTGATGCTATCGCCTTACCAGACTGACTGACTCAGCTCCTGCCCTTCCCGCCTGTGCCTGAATCTCCCTCTCTCCTGTCCCTATGGTTTGCATCACCAGCTTAGTAGAAGGAGGCCTGGAAACTGTCCATGTACAGGGAGCTAGACTGATAGAAGCTCCAGAAAGGTCTCCACCTAACCCCCAGGAGTCTGGACATAAAATGTTTGGGTCCCTTTCTTCTGATCTTCCTCTGACTACATGTTTGTTTCTCTTTTTTTTCCTTCATCCAACTCAGGTCCCTAGATCCTCACATAGGTAGAGTCACCTCCAACTTTTCTGCATTGTTTGACTATTTTTAACAAGACTTCTACTTGTCCGTGTCTTTCTTTTTAAGAAGTATTTTAAGGCTTGGCGCCTCTAGCTCAGTGGCTAGGACTCTGGCCACATACACCAGAGGTGGTGGGTTCGAAACGGGCTCAGGCCTGCCAAACAACAATGACAACTACAACCCCAAAATAGCCGGGCATTGTGGTGGGCATCTATAGTCCCAGCTACTTGGGAGGCTGAGGCAAGAGAATCACTTAAGCCCAAGAGTTTGAGGTTGCTGTGAGCTGTGATGCCATGGCACTCTACCTGGGGTGACAGCTTGAGACTCAGATAAAAAAAAAAAAAACTATTTTAAATCACAAACTTCTTGAGGGATAGACAATGTCTATAAAGCACTTTGATAAATGCTTTTTGAAAATTACTTATTGGTTAATAAAAAGGGTTTTATTTTCTGAAATAAAAAAATAGATTACCAGTTTATTTATTTTTTTAAAGAATTATATGTTAAATCCAGAGGTTCGGCTTTGACAGAACCTTCAGTATAATGACCAATGTGGGGATGTTCCAAGGAAGCATCAAGTCATGGTCAACACTCTGGTTTTTTTTCACAGTACCCACCCTGGAATCTCTTAATGTATTTTTTCCTTGGATGTGTTAGGCCAACTTTAGTGGCAGAGATGTCTCCCAACTAGGGACCAGCTGGAACCCTGCCCTAAGAACATAATTTCTTGAGTCCTAGGTGAAATGCGAGGATGCCTGGAATTTCCTTTAAAATGCTTCAGTTCCTCCTTACAAAAAAAGTATATGAAGAGGTAGATAGGTGGCTCATTAGATTCTTCCGTTTACTTTGGTATCTGTTTATAACTTTTCCGTAATACGTGTACAAAGTTACAAAAAAGATAGGAAATGGTAAAAGAAAAATAATAGTTGTTTATACTTGTCCTTCCTGTGCTGCCTCATCTATGCCAGGATTGTCATTATTTTATTTAAAAATCACAGTAACTCAAGAAGTTAGATGAAGAATAGACAGAGGTGCAGAGGGGGTAAGTAAACTTCCCCAAGAGCACTTCCTTGTAAAGGGGGCCATCCCTTTCTGATCCCAAAGCCAGGGCTCTCTCCCCCCAAACTGAGGTATCACACTGTTTTGCTTTTTAATAATTCTACTTTGTGCTAAAGACTCAAAGCTAGTGATTTCGAATCACTTCAAATCAACACACATGCATACAGGGCCTACTGTATTCCAGAAGGCTAAAGTACTAGTCTTGTTTTAGCAGTCAAGCAGAAGAGCAAACTCAAACTGAAAAGATAATCCTATTCCCGAGCCAAGAAGAAATAGCAATTATTTGTCAGCAGGATTTTTCTCCATACAAAACAACAAATGTTGAAGTTTACAAAACTCGGGATGACTTTGCTGGTCTCTAAATCACAGCTTGAGTTGGAGTTTAGTTTCCCTTGAAAGGTCTGCGTCACCCTCCAGCTGCGTTTTGCTCTTCACGTTTCTCTGTAGCATTTTAACAATGTAGACGATAGAAATCACTTGTAATGACAAGTCGTGACTTAGGCCAATGCCATCGTCAAATTGGCAATTTAAAACATTGAAAAGTAAAGTAAAAGACTATACTTTCATGGATTGTTTTTATAGTCTGTCACTAGGGGAAGTTCCTCTGAACGTGCAGAGCCCTGTGGAAACCTCGGTGGGGGAGACTCAGCTTTCTCTCCTGGGCGTGAAACTGGCTCTTGCTGCTGGGTCATTGCCACTACAATTTGCCATCAATGGTCCTTCTTCTCTTCCTTTGGGGAGAGTAAGAACAGAACGCAGTCTGATGCATCCTTCTGGTTTATACTATGACTTCATATAAAACTGTTTTTTACAGTTATTAAATGTTTTTAAGAATAAATGCAGAGCAGCATGTCTAGACCAAGGTGGACGTAAACTGACGGTGCCCAGATTAGTGAGAATGTCCCTGTGCCACACCACTCACCACTCTCAGCTCCTTGACATGTTTGCAGGTGCCTGGACCAGTCTTTAATCTCTGTTTTAATTCCCTTCTGTCTTCTGAACAGTTCCATTGACACTCTTGAATGTCATTGGGCAAAGACTTGGTAGATAAGGAATGGCCCTTCCTTAGGTATTTTCTTCCCCGTGATGGTCCCTCTCTTTGGCCCAAGTGATCCTCAGGAGACCTCCTGGTGGAGAGTTTGTTCTGAACCTTGTGTGAGCTGTGGCATCTTTGAGTTTGCCAGGTGGGGTTACAAGTGCAAAGGAGGTGGAATGTCTTTCTTTGCCAAGTTCACTGGCCCAGCTGGGATTTGAAGTTTGACTTTCTAAGCACCAAGAAAGGCACTTTAATAGACCAGCTTCAAACAAGTGTCAAGGAGACTCATGTCATATGGCTTTCAACAGAGGAATATTTTTATCCAAACTTCATTGAAGAGAGAAAGCAGGGCTTTGATGAAAATTGTTGAAATCTGTTTGCTGTGATATTAGTGCATAATCAAAAGAAAGGACATAAACTTTGATTAACAAAGAGCACCGTCATTGGGTCCTTTCAGCTGCCATGCAGTCCTATCCGTGGACACATCCTTGCACTTCAACAGTGTGTCTATTTGTACTGACAGGAAAGGACTTCTGCTGACCTTTCCCAACAGCAGCCCTTAATCTCTAGGAATACTGACTACGATGTGAAACATTTCCTGACCAGGTGCCTGAGAGGAAATATGAAGCAATGTGCACAAATGTTAGTAGTCACCCTCCCCCTGCTCTTTAAAAATAGTAATAATAAAAGCACATTTGCAAATCCATAGTGCTATGGGGATAAGATAATTTGTGAGAAAATCAATAATAAAGAAAAGTTTCTATGTTCCTAAGCAGACATAGGGAATAGTCTCACAGGCTCAGCACCCACACTTGCACCAGTGAAAGTGAGTGACCCTTGAGCAGTGATGTTTTTGTTTTTGAACTTTAAATGTGCCTTGCCTGAGATTGCATGTTGTAGCTCCTGCTATCTCAGAATAAAAAATAAACATATACATATATATATACACATACACACACACACACACATATATAGGCTTTATGTTTCTTTGTATGTTACATATAAAAAATACACACATGTACTTGATTACAGAACTTTTTTAACCTGAACACAAACAATATACCAGATGAACTATGCTTTGAAATAATAAAAATGTGCAGTCTGGGTCAGGCGTGGTGGCTTAAGCTCATAATCTCAGCACTCTAGCAGGTGGAGGCCAGAGGCAGGCTGGACTTTAGGAGTTTGAGACTGGCCTAAGCAAGAATGAGACCGTGTTTCTACAAAAAAAAAAAAAAAAAAAAAAAAAAAAAATAGAAAACTAGCCAGGCATTTTGTGGTACACACCTGTAGTTCCAGCTACGCAGGGGACTGAGGCCGGAGGATGGCTTGGGCCCCGGAGTTTTAGGTTGCTGTGC